>QGSO01000702.1:166738-196545 GCA_011037825.1 Carya cathayensis | reverse complement strand
TCATGGGACCTTTTCCGGTTTCTTTTGGAAACACATATATTTTATTGGCTGTGGACTATGTTTCAAAGTGGGTTGAGGCCATCGCTTGCAAAACCAATGACCATCATGTTGTACTAAAATTTTTACAATCTTTGTTTGCTCGATTTGGCATGCCCAAGGTTATCATTAGTGATGGGGGTTCTCATTTTTGCAATAAACCATTTTCTACACTTGTAAAAAAATATGGTATTACACATCGAGTTTCCACCCCCTATCACCCCCAAACAAATGGGCAAGCTGAATTGGCAAATAGAGAAATAAAAATCATTCTAAAGAAAACGGTAAATCCTAATAGGAAAGATTGGTCGATTAAGCTTCTTGATGCTTTGTGGGCCTACAAGACAGCTTTTAAAACAAATCTAGGGATGTCTCCCTATCGATTAGTTTATGGTAAAGCTTGTCATTTACCTGTTGATATTCAGCATCGAGCTCTTTGGGCCATAAAACATGTTAACATGTCACTTGATGAAGATTCAGGGTTGAGAAAATTGAAGATTAATGAATTGGATGAAGCCCGTCGGAACGCATGAAAATTCTGCATGATCAGAAAATTCATCCAAAACATTTCACACTTGGCCAGGAAGTTCTTTCTTTACAACTCTCGCTTGCATATTTTTCCTGGAAAGTTGAAATCCCGATGGAGTGGGCCGTACATTGTAAAGACTGTTCATCATCATGGGGCGGTAGACATTGTCAATCCGAAGAATGGTAATAGTTTCACTGTCAACGGACAACGTCTAAAGTCATTTCTGAAGGATTTTGATCCACATGAAGAGATCTTGCTTGTGCAAGATCCCAGGGAAGTATTTTGATTTGTTTTTCCTTCTTTACAGTTTTCTTTACAGTTATTTGTTCTGTTGCTTTGATTTTATAACTCTTGTTGATTGTTTGTTTTGCTTGCTTAGTTCTGTGCACTTTGTTTCTTTCGTTCGATTCATTGAGGACTATGTCTCTCACTAGTTGGGGGTGGCATTGTGCATAGTCTTTTAAAAAAAAAATAAATAAATAAATAAATAAAACCTTGATGCCCATTGATACATTTATGATTGAGCATCTTGGTGGAGTAGTTAAGCTGTATCATTTGTGAAGATTTATTTTCAAGCTTAAACATAGAGCATGATTTTTGATGCATCATATTTTGTTGATATGTGGCTTGAAACACCGGGATGTTATAGTTATTGAGATGAAACTTGATAAGATTTCTGTAGAACGAAAGGCAAAGTTTGAAGGACATTTTGCACATGCTTACGCTTGTAGTGTTCCTTATTTACCATTCATTGATTTAACACTGGAGAAGTAAACTGCAGGACTACCGAGCCATGCCAAAAAGAAAAAAAAGAAAAGAAAAGAAAAGAGAAAAAGAAGAAGAAGAAGAAGAAATAAAGGCGGCTTAGTGAACTTTCCTAAATAAAAAGGGTTAGAAACAGTTACCCAAACTTTGGGGGTTGAGTGTCCAACCTTTAAAAACAGAGCTAGCGTGAAAACTGCTAGTCCCTTGGGCTCTGAGGTAGTTAGAATCAGCAATTGTTAATCTTAAGGTTGAAAAATCCTATGACAAATCATGGCTAGTAATGAGGAACACACAATCAGTTTAGCTCCATACACACATTTGAGTCCTGAGATATTTGCCTTAATTCTATATGAAAGATTGTTGAGATAGTCTTGATGGATATAACCCTTGGGGGTTAAGTAGTACCGTGTCACTTTTGTGAGAATTCAAAATTGTGTCTGATTGTTTTTGTTTGAATTTCGATCTTTATGCAATATTCATCGCAATTAATTTTCACTATTTTACTCAAGGATTAGCAAAAAGCTAGTTAGGGGGTGTGATTGAGCTGAGATATTGCATATTTTAACCATTTAAAACCAATGTATTTTAAATTCCTCGTGACATTATTATTGGTTTTAGATGGAAAAATGGTTAATAAGCATATATACAAGTTGAGATTTTTAATTGATTGATATCATGTTTATGCTTAATTTTATAACTATGATATAATTGGGCAATATTTCTTCACATATATAACATATTTTTTATATTTATTTCTTTCGTTTCAATTTATGTTTGAGTGTTATTTTTATCTACTTATTTTCAGTTTAAATAAAATTCACATAGAATCTAAGACAAGATAATTTTTTGGTGGTTGTTTATAGATGCACACAAACTTTAGTGGAAACACACAAAACATGATTAAAGGAGGAGCCGGTGCATGATTGAATAAAAAGAAAAGAAGTGAAAGCAAGAAGGGAATTATAGGCTGAATTTGTGCTGCTGTCTCCACCAAATTCTCTCAACAAATTGATCATTGAAAAGTCAAGAATTTGTACTGCTATCTCCACCGAATTTGTGCTGCTATCTCCACCAAATTCTCTCCACAAATTGATCATTGAAAAGTCAAGAATGTGTGCTGCTGTCTCCACCGAATGTTTGCACCAAAATGATCATTGAAAAGTCAAGTTTTTCTGCTGTGTTTCCACCGAATTGTGCTGCTGTTTTTCCACCGAATTGCTGCATCAAAATGATCATTGAAAAGTCAAGTTTTTCTGCTGTGTTTCCACCGAATTGTGTTGCTGTCTTTCCACCGAATTGGACATTCAAAAAGTTTGTGGATTGGTTCTTTAAATAGAGGTTGGACGTGTGCTGAAAATGGAGAACTTTTCTGCTTTATTTTAGTCTTTTTCTTATGTTCCTTAGCAGGTTTTTTTTTAATTGAAGTTGGTGATGTTTTCTTGCAAGAGTTTCGGTTGCAATTTAATTGTTGCTAGCTGATTCTTTAAGTTGGTTAGTAGGTGGGAACATGTGAGTGAAAGAAGAAGGAGTTGTGTTGTGTTGAAATGCTAAAGTCAAGTCTTAGTGTTCGGCAGTTTTTTTCTTTTGGTTGCAATGCTTTGTTATTTTAGAGTTTTTATTAAGTGTGCTAAGAATTGCTCTAGAATTTTATTTCATTAAATGTAATACTTTAAATTCTTGTAAGTGTGTTAATTGATTTCATGGAATAAAGAATTGTTCTAGAGTTTTCATTAAAGGTTTGGAGATTAATTTTCAAGAGTGTTACGTGAGAAGTTGGTTCTTTTTGTTTCGGATTTCAATTGAATGGTGAAGGGGAGTTTTCGTCCAGACTTTTCATTCTCTATTTTTATTTAACTTCAGTTTAAAGTTTATAGAATACTTTTAGATTTTTAGGCTTAGAAGTTCGGGCAATTTATTTGCTGTTTACTTATTTCGTGTTATTTATTTTTCTCACTTCTTTAATCTTTTATTTCTTTGGGCATTTTCAATTTTCAGTTTGTGTTTTATCAATTATTTTCTAATCTAGTTTAATCTTAGCTTAGTTTTATTAATTTCTTAGTTCATAGTTCAATTGCATATTAGATTGATTAAAGTTTAAATAGGACTTAAATAATTTCAGTATCATTGTTTAATTGGTATATTAATTAAGATTGTTCAGTTAGTTGACTCTTTGATTAATAATTTCAATTTGTTAGTCTTTTACATTTCATTTCGACACTCAAAAATCTAAAAATATGAATCTAGTCCATGACTAGTAACCTCTTCCATTCATTGCACATACCATCTGTTTGTTTTCTCTTTGTGAAGTTTTGACATTTTTCAATGAGTTTAATTTTAAGTAACTTTCCCTGAGGAAACGATCTAGGAATTTATTCCTAATTATTACACGACATCCTCCTGCACTTGGGATAGCCTTTGTGCTACTCATTTTTGAGTGAGTCAAGTTTTTAGCGCCGTTGCCGGGGAAAGTAATTTAACTTGAGTTTAAACTCATTTTTTTTTTATATATGCTTCTCTAAACTGATGTTTCATGTCATGGGTGAGAGACAGTTCAAATAGGTTGCTTAGAGTCACATCGAGTGTTGAGAGTAGTATACACAGCTTGGAGATAGATAGCTCGCCTGTCTTTTCTTTGAGTGAGTCAGGTGACGAAATTGAAATTGAATCAGAAAACATGGGTGCACCTGCACCACGCACTCCTAAGGACTATTTGCAACCCACTCGTACCACTACACCTTCATGCATTGTTTTACTAGAAAATGCACCTAATTTCTCTATTTAGCATGTTTTATGAAGCATGGCATGATGTCAGTGATACCTCAATTCCACGGGATGGATTCTGAGAGTCCTTACCAGCACTTAACAGATTTTGAGTTGGGTTGTGCTACTTTTATCACTAGGGCTGTTACTGATGAATTCATTAGACTTTGTTTATTTCCTTTCTCTTTAAAGGATAAAGCGAAGGTTTGGTTTAACTCTTTAAGACCCAATTCTATTTCTAGTTGGTCTGATATGCAGCGTGAATTTTTACAAGAAAATTTTCCCTTTCAGAGAACTCAATTTTTACAAGAGCAAATCAGCCAATTCAATCAGAGACCTGATGAGACCTTTCAGGCCAGTTGGGAAAAATTTAAGGATTTGATGAACATCTGTCCACATCATGGTTTTGAATCTTGGAGGTTGTGAGCTATTTTTACACTGGTCTCACTCCGGAATGCAAGCAGTTTGTTCAGACAATGTGCAATGGGGAATTCTTTAGCAAGGAACCTGATGAAGCACTATCATTTTTTGACTACCTTGCTGAGAGCGCGCAACAGTGGAACACTCGTACTGATCGAGTTCCATTAACAGCACAGCCACTGAGGGCTATTTCTGGAGGGGGTAGATACGAGTTTAAAGGGGACACTGATATCAAGCCCGAATAACTGCATTGACTAGAAGACTGGAGGTCATGGAAATGGAAAAAGTGAAGGCTGTGAAAGTAGTAGAGGCATGTTTTATATGTGCTAATTCAAACCATAATACCCAAGACTGCCCGATTATACCAGTATTTCAAGAAAGTGGGTCTGAGCAAATGCAATCAGCTAACTGGGTGAATAGAGCACAGAATCAGCCTTTCTCCAACACATATAATCCGTGTTGGAGGAATCACCCAAATTTCTCATGGAAAAATGATCAACCTGGTCGGTCCCCACCACCTCAACAGCAACCATTTCATCAGAGTGCTCCTCAGCATCAGTATCTGTCATATCAGAATCCTCAGAGCTATCCTCCTGTAGCTCCTCCTGGATTTCAGCCTCATATGGCTGCACAGAGTTTTCAGCCTTCATCATCTGCAAAGAAAACTCTAGATGACAGTATGGCACAGATGGCCAATACACTTAAGCAATTCATGCACATTTAGGCCACCACAAATAATCAGAACACTCAGGCCATAAATGAGTTGCGTGGCACTATGAATAAGATGAGCACGACCTTGAGCACCCTAGAGAAAGGGAAATTTCCGGCGCAGCCTCAGCCTAATCCTCAAGTGTACAGGCAGCAACAACAGCAAGTGCATAATGTCTCAGGAGACGTTATTGAGACGGCGAAGGCAGTTCTTACTTTGAGAAGTGGGAAGGAAGTTTCCCGACCAGAGATGCCTATAGACACACAGGTAGTCGCTCCTACACCAGAAGATGTAGCGGAGATTGATGAAGTTGAGAAAGAACCAGAGATAGTGAGACCAGAGCTGAAGAAGCCTGTGAGTGTAGACGTTGAAACTAGTAAGGGATACCAACCTGTAGTTCCCTATCCTCAGAGATTGGCAGCTGGCCAAAAGAACAAGTGTGTGGTAGGGTGTAAACATCCATTCCAATTACCGCACAAATACGTACCACATGTGTGTGGTGAAAATTCTCTCATTCTTTTCTTCTCCTTCCTCCATTTCTCTTTATTTTCTCTTCTTTTTCTTAAAGACGCAAGATGTCTCATTGGTTTGTAATGCTCAATAGGTGGGTTGCCCATTTTGTGCACCTGTTTGCTTCCCCACATCTCGGTTGCGCGTGATAGTTTGATCCTGTGCTTCCTCGTGCAGTAGAAATTGTCGTATCTATTGCCTGTCATTTCACTTTTAGCGATATGTGTCACTCTCCTGTCTGAATCTCATCCCCCTCCGTCCTCCTTCTTTCACACCTCTCATGTTTTTGTTGCAACCTTTGAATGTTCCCAGCCTTCTTGCATCCCTACTTCCTTCACCCTTCGATCATCTCCAGCCCTCCTTCTTTCTCTCCTTAATGGCACCCAAGGTCCCCGGGGGCCTAGATCATCCTTAGATTCGAGATGACTCTTAGTTCTTCCCAAGGTACCACTAGGCCTTTGTCGCTTCCACTACTGACTTGAGGTCAGTGAAATCTTCTTTCGAGGTGCCTAACTCTGAGGGTTTAGAGATTTCAGCGGCTTTATCGCAGCTTCACCTTAATGCGTGGAGGATCTTGATGTCCTAATACATTGTTTGGCATATGGTTTTGGGTACCGCAAGCGAAGATTACCTTGACTTGATTGCCAGGGAATTTCTTTTTACGCAAGGGGTATGGCAATCTGTGCATCTTTTGTTCTCAAACGGGTTATAGGGGTTTTGAAAACCCCCTTTTCTTATGTCAGGGACCAATCAAAAGGTTATTCTTCATGTTGGGTCAAGGTTGGGAGTTTCCTACTGGAGAGGTAGTCTATTGCGAGTTTCATGTCCGTGCCATTTGGAGAATTGTGCAGGACGACAAGGAGATTTGCATGACTTTAACTGGGTAGGAAAGAGCCCAATTGGCAACGGTTTATGCTTAGGTGGGGACACATCAGGAGGAGATCCATACCAACGCCCTGCTAAGCAAAGCCAACATAGATCGGTTCCTGGTTTCTTCAGATTGATCCTTTTTCCTTTTTCAGTGGTCGTCACATCCCAGGGGGGTCGTCTATTTCTCGGGATGAGAATAGGCCCTCCAGTCCTCCATTGGAGGGAAAAGGGAATAAGCCTCACACTGACATCGAGGAGGATCAAGAGATATCGGGATCCAACAACAGCGGTAGCATCTCTGAACTTGCCATAATGCCTCCCCCGAGTCGGTCTTTCTAAGCCTCGTCCATGTCGAAGGTTGCAATGCCAGCCCAAGATCAACAACCTACCTCGGGTCGTGCGTGTGGCTCCTAGCCCTTCCAACTGAAAAAATTAGTTCCACTCATTCAAACTACTCTCCCACTTTCCCTCTTTCAAATCCTATATTGCAGTTCAATACAAAGCTTTTAATGTAGTCGTTGGGGGTTATGGTTCAATACATTTGTAATCTTTTCCTCTCAACATCCTTGACAAAGTCAAAAGAGATAATATAAATTGGGTCAACATGATAATCCCAAATTATAAGTATGCATGATGAAAGTTATATATTAATTTCAATGCAAATTAAATGTCATAATAATTAATCTTTATTAGATAGAACTAAGTTTTGATTAGAAAAAAGAAGAAGATAGAACTAAGTTTTGTAATGATAGTAATTAAATATATCTTAACCCAAAAGACATGACCAAGCTCTATAAAAAAACCAATCAACACGATATAGAGGAGTATTTCCCTACATTATTAGAAAATAAAATGTATGGATCAATCAATTAATTGTGATCTACTAATTGTGAGATATCAATCAATCAATTAAGAAGCAAGGGACCTAGACATTGCAAACTACATATATTAGGAGAACCTTATCAAAGAGGCAAGATCGTAGTAGATGATCACTTAATATGTAAAGAATTAGAAAGGTGCATATATTTAATTTGGTGATAGCCCACACATATATCCACTCAGAATCCAATTCGAATGTTACTTATATACTTTTGTGTTAGTTTGTTAAAACCATCCTAAAATACAATGATCATCTACTTTGTTAAGTTTCAGCGTTATAGTGGATTCAAATATTAGTTTTACTCCCACTCTTCCTCAGTGATGAGGGGGTGAAGAAGGTCCCTCCTCGCCCTCCAAAGAAGCACTAAAAGCAAAGAAGGAATCCAAACCCTACCCACGCTCGGCTCTAGGACATGGGGGAGTACAAGGGTTTCACCACCAAAGACGGTCAAGGGAAGGGACCTTGGGGTAGGCTCTCTTTCTCCTACCTCCTCCTAAGAGTCAAGCCCAATATGCGGATCATCAATTGAGACCTGGACCTCGACTTCCCCCACCGGGACCAAGACAAGAGGAATATTGGAAAAGGTTTCCAAAAGACCATGGGAGAAAGCTTTGTCGATGTCTTCATCCTCCTCCTTGCCGACCAGCTCCAGGTCGACTGACAGGGTCGGCAGAATAAAAAACATTTGGTGATTGGGCGAATTCGAGTTCTTGAGAGGGGAATTCGAAGTCAAGAGGCATGGCCAAATCAATGAGGGTCTACCCCCATCAAATCGCCTAGACCATTGGAGTCAAGAGAACCTTATCACCTAGACCGTTGAGTTCACTTAGCATCTTTAATGTTAGAAAAATGCTAATATGCTCCATATGTTTGGCTCCTCATTTTTTACTGCTCCTGTATTTAATTTTTTTTTTAATTTTTTTTAACTTAATGATTATGAAAATGACTTTTAGTGTATTTGTGTATTTCTTTTAAAAATATTTAAATATATTATAAAAATATAAAAAAAAATAAGAAAACAATAAAAAAAAAATCTGTACTAGTGGACATGCCAGATGTCAAAGTTGGGCAACATACTAGCACCACCCTTAATGTTCTGTTTACTTTTAAGTTTTAACTCATCTTTATAATTGGGCCCCCTTTATAAGAATGTGGCTTCGTCGACCTATGAGAAGTAAGACAACCCATGATTATAAAAGGCTCGGTGTTCTTAGCAGGGACACATGGTAATTAGAACCTTCAGTATTTTCACAGCAAGTATTTGTACAACAGTTGAGGTCTTTGCACTTGTCAACGTCGGCATTGTAATGAAATTTGTTAAAATATATATATATTTATATATTAAAATAAGAAAAGAAAATATAACCAATTCGAGATTCATCCAAAAGAAACCATTCTAAACTAGTTTCTTTCTTTGGTGTGGAAAAAGCTTTGCTGCAACTGTCCAGGACGCGATCAAATTAAGGCAGCTTTTCTAGATTAATTTCTCTGAAAAGTCAGTTAAAACATACCTTCTGGTCAGAGAAAATGAAAAAATATCTCAAAATAATTAACGCTAAACTTAGGTATAGTTTGGATAGTGAGTTAAGTTTAGATGACTTGAGATAAGATAAAAGTTAAAAGTTAAATAAAATATTATTATAATATTTTTTTAATATTATTATTATTTTAGAATTTGAAAAAATTGAATTGTTTATTATATTTTATATGAGAATTTAAAAAAATTATAATGATGAGATAAGATGAGATACTTCTTGTATCCAGACCTGACAATACTAATGATTCAAGGAAACTTTAAAATCTGGTTTGCTCACACAGATGAGATGAAATAAGAAATTTATTAATAATTGTGAATAGTAGTGAAATGATTTAGGTTAAGATGTTCTATGAGGTTTTGATGAGTTTTGTTACTCATCATCCCCACACACCACACTTATATTTAATTTTTTAAAAAAAAATTGTTTTATTCTTCCGAAACTAATTGAGTTCTTTTACTAAACATCCATATAGTACACATTTGGAAAGAGAAAAAATTACAAAAAATTAGAACATTATGTGTGGTGTGAGGATGATGAGTATAATTTTTCTTTGATAAATAAAAGAGAAAACGTTGAATAAAAATGTTATAAAATTTAAATTTTTTATAATATAATTTTTTAATATTTCTTCTATTTTATAATTTGAAAAAGTTGAATTATTTTTTGTGTTTTGTTTAGAAGTTTGGAAAAGTTGTAATGATTAGGTAATGATTAGATGAAAAAGTTGAGAATTTGAAATTGAAAAATATTTGTATTAAAAGAAAAATTATATACATCATACTACCATCCCGCTTACATTTCACTAAATATGATATAACACATTTACCACCATTAAATGATCATTTATTACATGATTCTTTATCATCAAATAGTGATAAATATACCACATCATATATAGTGAGATGGTGGTGTGGTGTACAGTATTACTCATATTAAAATAGTGTTTAGATATTGAGATGAGATAGATTAAAACTAGTTAAGATATAGTTAATTATTACTATCGATCATTACAAATTTTAGTTCTACCTAAGAAAAAATTATTAAGAAATTTACCACTTAAATTTATTTTTAGGATACTTATAACTTGAGCTTATCAAGTTTGACCCAATTTATATATTAAAAAAAACTTTAAATAAAGAGAATCAGTGGTACGAGACCTGATGATCTTCGAACATCTCTTATGGTTTCTAGGTAACAAAGGAGACAAAATGTCAAGAGATAACAAGTCTATCAAAATTAAAAACAAAATGGCCCTGTTGGTTAAATTAATGAGATCCTCATCTTAAATATATTTAAGTGGATTAATTATTGATCAATATTGAACTCTTTCGGAACGACCCCTCTAAACTCCCTCCCTTCTCTCTCTAAACCCTCTCCAAACTCTGGAGGCGCGCAACAGGGGTTGGGAGCTTCGGCTCCCCCCTCTCTTCCCTTCCCCCTCCCTTTCTCCTTTTTTTACGGCATTTATTTTGTTTTTATTTTGGTTTTTTTTTTCAGGCCAATAAGGGAGGAGTGCCGATCGGGTCTTTCCAGCCGCCGACCATCAACACGCACCCCACCAGGATGTTGGCCAGTCATCAATTTTCAAGACCACCGAACACAGTGCCTATTGAAGTGGAGCCTAACTCGCACGCGCCACCGAGGAGCCATCTACAAACGCATAACTTGACTTTTTTGGGACCTCGGACTTCGGGACTTCAAAGATCGTCCGTCGACTTTCCTCCCAAAGTGGTGTGTGTCTTGCACGTGCCAATGTTGCCGTTGTTGTGTTCTATCCCTGTCGTTTCGAAGCTATTTTTTGGTTTTTGTTCTTTTCATTTCATGTTTTGACTCGAGCGAGGTGATTAGCTGTTAGATCGGTCTCAATTTAGGGCAAGAGCTAGTTGAGAGTTGCAGGCAATGTTATGGTTGGTGGTCGTAAAGCCAGCCTCTGCAGTCAAGGTTGCTGTGGTCCTTACGCGCGATGGGTGCTCATGTCGTCTGGGCTTATGATGCCGATGCCTGCGGTGGGTGTGTCATCAGGGCTCATGCCGGTGCTCGTGGTTCGATTGTTTTGTTGTGTGTTTTGTGTTGTAGTTTTTGCTGTTTAATTATTAATAATGTAGAAATAGGCTATTGGACTTAGTGTCCATAGTAGCAGTACCACGTACTCCGCCTCCCTAGGAGGATGGAGAGGGTCATTCCGCTCTGCTTATACAGAGCGCTCTCTCTCTTCAGAGAGTTTTAAAAGTTAAGACAATGTCTGCCACTATGTGTGCAGGGATGCTCCTGAACAGATACATTAGTTGGCTTATAGTCTGGTTTTCCTGTATTGATAAGTCATAATTATAACTTCGGTTTGTTAAATGAATTTGATGAAGTATGTTTTTATAAAAAATAATAATAATAAAAAATAGATTAATTATTTTATTTCCTTTACTAATTATTTGTTGCAATAAGTCGAACTGATCACCAATCGACTTAATGTTAGAGTAAAATATTATCTAATATCACATTATTGGATGATAAGAAGATGATAAAAAAGATAAGATGAATAAATTTTTCAAATACTTTACATATATAAGCAAAGACTTACACACATATATGCCACATTGGAAGTAAGCAACAAGCTCTCTGCTGGGTGTTCAGTTGATGTTTGATGATTAATTTTCTATTAACGGCATTTCTTTTGTTGTTTTGTATTCTTTTTGTTTTTTTTTTTTTCCGGTCAATGCATTTCACTATATTAACTTGAGACCAAACGCGTGAAGACTTTCGAACATAATCAACAATTTGAATAGATGTGTTCAAACTCTCATCACAGAAAAATGCGTTGACCGGGAAAAAAAAAAACAAAAAAACAAAAGGAATGCCATGAATAGAAAATTAATCATCAAGTTGAGGGTAGGTCTGGATAGTGAGATGAAATTTTTTAATTTTAGATAAAATTTTAGAATATTATTTTTTTAACATTATTATTGTTTTGAGATTTAAAAAAGTTGAATTAAGATTTGAAAAAGTTAAATTGTTTATTATATTTTATTTGAAAATTTGAAAAGTTGTAATGATAAGATAAGATAAAATGAGAATTTTGTGTCTCATCTCACTTGTCAAACCTGCCCGCATTCAGTTGATGGGTGATCAGTAGGATTGGCTGTGGATTAATTCGACTTAAATTAATTAATAAAGGAAATAAAATAATTAATCCGCCTAAAGGGCCAGGGCCATTTTTTTTTTCTAATGGATTTGTTATATATATCTCTTGGCATTCTGTCTCCTCTTTAATTTAACTGGAGTTAGAGTATTAATAGTGGTCTCAATAAATTTTGACTAAAATCTTATTAGAAAAATTTGTTTTTACAAATTTTAACTAGTCACTTTTTACAATACCAAATAATAGATTCAACAAATATTTCACTATTTTATTAAAATGTTGATTTTTAACTTCTCATTATTTTAATTCTAATTGTAATTTAAATATTTAATCATTATTAAAAAATTACACATTAATAATTTAACGTTTATGTTATTTCCGCGGATAAAATTTTCTAGTGGCCTTTTTTTAACGGTAATATTTTTTCAACTGATATATAGTTGTATTAAAGATTATGGATGTATTAAAGTTTATGGTATAATTAAACATGGGACCAAACTAATTAAACGTTTAAAATACTGGGACCAAACTAATGCTCATGGCCCATGGGACCAAACTTAACCATGGAACCAGATACATGATAGCACCGTGCTCTTAAGTTGATCGCATATTCCATGACCGGGATTGACCCCTCCTGTATAAATCAAGGTAAAAGGCGAAATTGAGAATATTTTATACTAAAATATTATTTTGGCCAGCAGCTGCTCAATAAATTTAGCCAGTGAACATCTTGAAAGTTAAATTTATTGTTAATTTGTTAAGCCCAATACAGTCCCATTTTGTGCAAATTAGTTAAACGTTAGTCAAATTTTGACTCTTTTGAACCCACTACGAGTGCTCTAATGAGAGATGTTGGGAGATCATTAGGTGATCTCCATACCATTGATTCTCCTTATTTAAAATTTTTATTTAAGATGGGTCAAACATGATAGGCCTAAATTATATATCATATGTAGTATTATCATAAAAGTATATTTAAGTGGTAAATTTCATAATAATTATTTATTAGATGAAAAAACCTCTGTAGATTATATGGTGTTGAAGAAAGTTGTGTGGATACAGTAATCTGAAAAATAAATGCAACTTTGAGGCATATAGAACACTATCTTTAAGGTGATATTTGCCCCCACTCGAAAGAGTTTGCTATCATGTTACAAGCAATTCACCTCCAGGATACAACAAAGTCACCAACTGTAGATAGCAATTCTGAAGTCATTCATTTAAAGTTTTTATACAAAATTGTGTAAGTAACTGAAAAAATGAGAGGATTGAATGAATAAATTCATGGGTCTTATCCTCTATTTATAAAGGGTGAATGACACCATGTGAAAAATCACAACTCCTAACTTGTAACTTTTCAAATGGTAGTTATAGTTTAAAGGTCGTGTTGTTTCATTTAAAGACCAAAGAACATGTCTGGTCAAGTGGTTGGACACCTCTCTCCCTAAAGGGAGGTCATTGGTTCGAACCATACCTATTCAACATTTCTGTTCGACCCATGCATGGTGCCTGTTCGGCCCACCCTAGACATTGTGTCTGTTCAGCCCATGCGTGGTACCTCTTCAGCCCAACCGGTTCAGCCCATGCGTGGTGTCTCTTTAACCCAAGCATTATGTCTCTTCAGCCCAACCTGTTCGGCCCAAGCATTGTGCCTATCCAAGTCTAACACTTCAAATATTCCACAAAATAAATGAAAGTGCACTAGTAGAGTTTCGAGCTATTATCATTTCTTTTGAAACAACACATCACTACCACTGAACCAATGCATTTCTTTGAAATGATGGTTCACTAAAATATATAATAACCCACATTCAATAAATTCATATATTTAATATCACAATCAATATTAAATATAACATATGGTACCTTAATCAAACTACGTTCAGGATTTCAAATACTATATTCATCATATATCAATTAGAAGTTCTAGGTTTATAAAAAAAAAAAATTACTAATTTAATGTGATAGGCCAAATACACTTTATAATAAAAAAAAATATTCTACAATTTAATGTATTATATCAAATTATATATATATATATATATATATATATATATATTGGAAGATTCCTTCAAGAATGACTTGTTTTTATAATTTTACCATATCGAAAAATAATTTGGTAATGTAAGAGCAAAGTTCTTGAAAGACGACAATTTTAATTAGATGAATGACAAATGCACATTTAAAAAAAAAAAAATCTATTTGATGGTGTGGGGTCTGCATGGCCATGGTCCGTGCAAGAAAAACGACCTTTTGTGGTCAATTTATTGCGAATACTATTTTCGCCGCAATAAATTAGCCACAAAAGGCCATTTTTTTTGTAGTGGTGGGGCACGCACTACTTGTTTTCTTTCTAGTGCAAAGTTACGAGGAAAGTGAAAAAATACACTCCAATTTAAAACTTGGAAACCCCTTTGGCCAAATGGAAAATGCTAGATATTTCGCTGGGAGCTACCGCTCTTAGTGTTTTTTTTCTTTATTTTAATGATTAAGAAAATTTTGTTTAATATTATTATAAATTTTTTTATATTTTTTAAAATGTTTAAAAATATTAGAAATGATGTTAAAAAAAAAAATTTTAACCTTGTTGGAGCCCAGCAGTGGCGGTAGAAGGCTCCTTGGCCAAATATGGAGAGAAGGGTTTGGTTAGACAAAAACCAAGCATGCAGTTTCTGTTCAGCTCTACCAAACTTTAATGAAATACATGTGAGTAATATCTTTCTATTTCATTGAGTCAACTAGGTGTTAGCACAAGCCTTGGTGTATTATTTCTGATTTTCGGTGGATGGTGGTCATACAAAGTGATAAAGAAAAGGAGGAGGGTTAAATGCAAGGAGAAGTTCTTCAAACAAAATGGTGGACTACTGCTAGAGCAACAACTATCTACAAACAACAAAGACAATGTTGAGAACATCAAATTGTTTAATTCAAAGGAATTGGAGAAGGCCACTGATCGTTTTAGTGCAGATAGAATAATTGGACATGGTGGACAAGGCACTGTTTACAAAGGTATGTTGGCAGATGGAAGAATTGTTGCGATAAAAAAGTCCAACATAATAGATGAAGAGAAACTTCAAGAATTCGTAAATGAAGTCGTGATTCTTTCAAAAATTAATCACAGGAATGTGGTTAAGCTACTTGGCTGTTGTTTAGAGACGGAAGTTCCACTTCTAGTTTATGAATTCATTCCTAATGGAACTCTTGCCCAATATCTCAATGGGCAAAATAAGGAGTTTCCACCAACATGGGATATGCGTTTACGAATTGCTATAGAAGTTGCAGGGGCTCTTTTCTACTTGCATTTAGCAGCTTCTTCACCCATTTACCATCGTGGCATTAAGTCTACAAACATCCTCTTAGATGAGAAGTATAGAGCGAAAATAGCAGATTTTGGAATTTCAAGATCTGTTGCTATCGATCAAACTCATCTAAGCACACTGGTACATGGAACTTTTGGATATGTAGACCCTGAGTATTTTCAGTCAAGCCAGTTTACAGATAAGAGTGACGTTTATAGTTTTGGTGTTGTTCACGCTGAGCTCTTAACGGGAAAAAAAGCTATCTCATCAACAGGAAGGAAAGATACCAAAAGTTTAGTTACATTTTTTGTTAGTTCGATGAAAGGGAACAATGTATTTGACATCCTTGATAATCAAGTTTTGAAAGAAGCGGAAAAATAAAAAATCATTACGGTTGCAAACCTTGCGAGAAGATGCCTAAACTTGAAAGGAAGGAAACGACCTACAATGAGAGAAGTTGCAATGGAATTGGAGGCCAGCCAAATGTTGCAAAAGGCTTCTAACCTTAAGCAGAAATATGGAGAGATTGAAGATGTCAAAATTGAAATATCCAAGCTATATGATGTCTTTTCTATATGAACAACTTCAGGTGTGGATAGTGTCATCACGACCTCATCTATAGATTCACAACCATTATTATTATCTTCTTAGTCATCAAGTGATATTACACCTTGATTTGCGTTGTATTATAAATGTTTGTTCAATTTCATCTTGTACGGTCCATAATTTGCTCTTTTCATTGTTTCAGTACAAAGACAATCTTATGGTAGTATAAAGCATAGACATCCAGTTTTCTTTTCAGTTTCATAAGCATCTATTTTTATATATAAATAAAATGGGGCCTCAAGCTACTCTAGGATCTGATCTCTATTCAAAAAGAAGAAAAAAAAATCAAAAAACAAAAACGTATCTTCTGTAATATATTACCCTCTGAGTGTTTACTACAGTTTAGAATTAATAAATAGCAAAAGAAGAATTTAGCTCCTCTTTATATCCTATAATAGCCACCTTCAGCTTTTTCAACTTTTAAATCTTGTCGGATGAAGATTCTCGATCTGTTAAAAGCAACAAAAGCCATGGCGTAATAGGCCACACAAATTTAGACCATTTTCTTCATGCTCAAAGGCTCAAAGCAAGTTTCAAGCTGCTTTAATAACAATGAAGAAAAAAGCTACATGAACATCTTAGTTTAAAAAGAAGACCATCAACCTCAAGTGACCATTAATCGCTTGAATGTTTATCTACTATTACAAGGTCTATTGCTTAATTTGGTGTGGTGCATTAGATGAGTGGCTTTGGGTTTAAAGCGTTCTTTCACTTCTTTTTCGGTCTCTCAGGGTCAAAATCCCTCAAGAAGCCACAAATTAGCTAAAGAGCCAACACCTTTATATATTTTCCTCAGAGATTGACCTCCACCCAATGGAACTCACTTCTCAAGAATGCCAATGGTGCTTTAAACCCGACAGAGACCAAGGTTATTTGACCACCCATCTAAAATCCTTGTGAAAGGATATCTAGAACAAATCAAATCCACAAAAATATTAAAAAAAAAAAACTTTGATAAGTGGAGTGAAGCAACTAACAATTCTTGGCAACTCTCTCTCCATGTTTTGGTTACTATCTGCACCACCCGCCATGGACATGATCTTTCTAGTTGCCTGCTAAGCTAGCCGGATTAGGAAAAGATGTAGAGAAATAAAACTAAAGATAAATTCCCGCAAGTTATAACATAGATGCTTTATTTAATACCTTCTGTCTCACAAGTCACTAAGAGAATTGATGTTGTTTTACATGAAGCAAGATGATTTTTCGGCATTATCACCAACTTTCTGCTGAGAGTTGAGTTCCTTCACCCTCTTTTCAGTAGCCCTTAACGATTTTTTGTAAATGTTTATTAGCTGAAAGTTATAGCAGTTCAGAACTTCAGGATTTGACTTTCATAAGACTCAAAAATTTCCAATCATATTGGAAAATCATTAGAATTACCATTTCACACTAATGTAATAATGCACTGGACACAGATTTAGGAAGAATAAGTTGCAATAGCATGTCAGTCATATAATCCAAAAGAGACTTGATTCGTTTATTTTGACCACGTTTTCATTAGTGGCGATTTTTTCTTAGTCACAAATTTCAATGTGTTTTCCTTATGAAAATAGTCTACAAGTGTCTACAATGCAAATGTATAATCAGCAACAGCAAAGATAGTGCTAGGAGTTAACAATATAGTTTTGTGAGAGAACTTTAGCAATATCTGATTCCAAGAAATTTCTCATAAGTAATAGAATTGCAAATGAATATCAAATTTGTCTCAACATCACCAAACGGAGCCCAATGCTCACAAGTCTATTATTCCTTCCAATATCTCCCTAAACAATCCACTAGAAAACTTTCTCTGACAAAATCAAATTGTGAGCAAGATACATAAGACTTTCCTTATTTCTTATTGATCTTCTAAGAAGATGAAGGTTAGTTCTCTTGCCTACCTCGTCAATTTCTTTGGGGGGAGATAATAAACGGAGGAGACATCATTATGTTATCTCCTGGTACACGTACTAACATTCCATGCTTCTCACATTGTGCTCCAAAATAAGAGCCTGTCCTTGCAATACATATCATCAAGAAGTATAAGAATCAGAGATAGATAAGATCAGGAAGAAGAAACCTAAGCATGCTTGTCTACCTCAACCATATATTAAGTTCAATCATGTAGTGAGGACCATCACAAAGGAGTTATCAAAACATGACAATCTTTAAGCAGATGATCTACAAGATGTTTTGACCTAGTTGAATAAAGAAATTATAGGCAATCTTGAAATTCTCAATATACCCATGTAAAACTACGAAATTGTCTACAAATTTTCTTAAACAAATTGGTTAAATCTCAATATTATGATTATTAAACGAATCAAATAATTAAAGAATATAAGTAAACTTACATAATATAATGATTGGTTACGAAAAGAAACCCTTTAAAAAACTCTTTAAAGATAAAACCCTACGGGGTAGCCAAACTCAGGAAAGTCAATCTTATTAATTGAAAATCAATTACAAGTAATCATCAATTACACAACTTTTGAAACTTACTCTCTTACTTGCCCAAACAAACGATCTGTTTGTCTTCTACCGCAGTAGCAGCCAGAACCCCTAGCGATTTTCAAATATTGCCTCTCCTCCTGGAATTCTAGTGGCTAAAATCCAATCAACGATCCTTAACACTTTAAACACGATCACACTCAAAGAGAGACCACAAATAAGAATATAAGTAAACTTACATAATATAATGATTGGTTACGAAAAGAAACCCTTTAAAAAACTCTTTAAAGATAAAACCCTACGGGGTAGCCAAACTCAGGAAAGTCAATCTTATTAATTGAAAATCAATTACAAGTAATCATCAATTACACAACTTTTGAAACTTACTCTCTTACTTGCCCAAACAAACGACCTGTTTGTCTTCTACCGCAGTAGCAGCCAGAACCCCTAGTGATTTCAAATATTGCCTCTCCTCCTGGAATTCTAGTGGCTAAAATCCAATCAACGATCCTTAACACTTTAAACACGATCACACTCAAAGAGAGACCACAAATATGAAAATTCACTACGAAATTTTCTCACCAAAATATGTACTAGAAAAGATGTACATATGAATCTCTGCAGATCCTAACCAATGGGATCTCTTAAATAAACAATCTGGAAATAGTTCCAATTTCAGTAAGATTCTGCTGATGGATGAATTTGTCACGAGACGTCTCCTAACGGATTGCTGACATTTTGCGATAACTCTATTCTACAATAATTGATTTCTGTTCAGCTTATTTTCTAGATAGACCCTCATTGACTAAAAGTTTACCTAAATGACATATCTAAACAACTTCTAAGACTTCTAGATAAACTCAATATTGTTTAGAGATAAAGTCGATAATTATTTTACATTTATCTAACAATTAAAAATATAATGATAAGATAAGTCTTATCATTTAGTCATCTAATTTTAGCCAATTTTTGCATTTACAATCTTTCCTTTTAGCGGATTGGTGACAAAACCAACTTGATAAATGTAATATAAAACCCATCAAAAGTACAAATTGTAAATCAAGAAACCGAGTAGAAATTCCTTGCAAATAGTCAAGAATTTAAAATAAAAATGATATAGAACAGTAACTAAGATTAGTACTATTATCATTCACAAGATTTAAAATCTAATTCAAAGTCTAAGCATGTTCTAGTCTAACATCAAATTTATGTCCAGTAAAAATAAACAAAAATATCATTCAACCCCCCTCAACAAATTCATTTAAAAAAATTCATTAAACTCCCCTTTAACCACACACTTACTCAAACTCTCCCAAAATTTCACAATACCAAAATAAAAAAATATTTCAATTTGCTCTTCCAATACTCCCAATTTTTCTCACTAATCTGACAAAACTCATAAGAGAATATATACCACTTACGTGTGTCGAGATAAAGACACTAAGAACGACATGATGTACACCTCCCATGTGTCTCAACTTTTCATGGGTTAAATGCACCTGATGTATGAGCAGTATGTCCAATAATGAGCATATGATTAAGATAACTTGGTTGAGATAAAAATTATATTTCATATTTTTATCACTTACCCTACCAAAAATTATATTTCATATTTTTATCACTTTATTTTATTTTAAATAAAATAATATGTAAATAAAAAATAAGAAAAAAATTTAAAAAATATTCTTTTTCTTATGTATATAAACAATGAGGAAAATAACATGTTTTGAAGCATCTCAATCCAAACATAGTGTCACTCACAAAACAAATTCATTAGAGTACACTCTCTTTTTTGCAACAATCACCATGGATGTTCATTCCTTATAAAATCATCAATGTCAAAGTTCATGTGAGTGTGTGAGTGAGTAAACTTATATAAGATAGTAATTCTTTATTTATTTTTTCTTTCAATAAATTTTTATAATATTATTCTTGAATATTTTCTTCTCATAGATGATCACAAGAGTTTGTTACTCACATCAAAAGTTAAACTTTATGCTAAGGCCTAGATATATGAGTATCTCCTCCAAACACTAGTTTACATAACCTTTTTTTTAATGTCCATTTTTGTTGCTCGTCTCTTTCCACAATGAATAGAGCAATGATTTTTCTATAAGGACTTAAGAGAATAGATCCGTGTATAGTGTTTGTCTTTTTTTGCAATGATTTAACACCAACTTTTTCTATATGGATCAATTATTTGTATTCGATAAGATGAGATATCTTTATTAATGTATTAGGTAAACTAGTATTAGTCAATTCAAGGCATGAACTCCCTCTATGATGAGCATCTCATTAAACAATATAAATTTTAATTATTATATGCATACATATAAGTTCCTCACAGTACTTTGTAAATGAACTTTGCCAAGATGACTCATATGGTTAGTACACACAAAGTGAATTGCACAGAGTAAAGAGATGCATAGGTTCAAGAATTTACCATGTGAGAACACAAGTACTCAAACTTTGACATATCAAGCATGCACTTTCCTTAAAAATTTGAACCAAAAACTGAAAGCAAAACAGAAAAAAACAACAGAAACTAAAAAATGCAAAACAACAGAAACATAAAAGCAAAACAGAAACAAAATGCATGTCCTAGACTAATGCAATAATATAAAGAATGTAAAAACATGCAAGTAGTCCTATCAATTAATATGACATGTCATCTTCTTTGACCACCCACTTTATTTTAAATTTTGGTTTATTTTTTTTATCAACACCACTTTGTATAATCTTTTCTTTATTTTGAAAGCAAAAATCTGTTAGTTCACCAAGTTTAAGACTTAAGAAGTTGATTTGTTGACTCATATAACAAACTTGATTCTCTAGACTCTTTCCTTTCCTTTTTAGATTTCTTTCACCTTCTATTTTTTGCACTTGATTCAAGTTAAAGCAATGTGGTCCTATATAACCAACAACACCACAATTATGACAAGTGGGAATAAACTCACCATCATATTTACCTTTCTTCATTGTTTTTGTGGTTAAATTACCATGCAGATTTTTTGAATAAACTGGATTAGCTAAAGTATGATTTTGAACACTTTTACCTTGACTTCATTTAACAAAAATAATACCTTTAGATGTAGTGGCAGTGAATGATGGGACTAGTTTTTCTTTCCCTTTTGAAGTCGTATACCCTAAGCCAATTTTATCACTACTCTCACCTTTTGAAAACTCAACATCTCTTATAATTTCTATATTGCTATTTTTTCCTACCATTCCAGAAACTTTTCCAAATCTTTTTCTAGTATAACCTTTTGATCTTTTAATTTTGATACTTCAATACTAGAAATTTTTAATACCTCAGAGAGATTATCTTTCTTATTCTCCATAGCAATAAGCCTATTGTACAGTTTCTTATTGAGTTTCTTTAATTTGACTACTTCTTTACACACATCATTGTATACTTCCTGTAAACTTAGTTCTTGGTCAGCATCAAAAATTGATACATCCGAATCACTATAATCACAATCACTTTCAAATTTTGTTAGTGCAATCTCAGGAAAATCATTTACAATAGTAGAAAAAGCTATAAAAGATTTTTCATTATCAAATGATGAGTTTGAACTTTCAAAATTTGAACTGTCACTAACTGTGACATTTATTGCTTTTCCTTTACTTTTCTTGAAATTTGGACATTCAATTCTTATGTGAGCATAACCAGAACATTCATGACACTTCAACTTTGTCCCTTTTCTCATATTTATCTTTATTCCAATTTTCAAATTCATTTTTCTTGGTAGAAAATTCTTTACTTCTTTTTTGCTTTCCATTAGACTTTTTATTAAACATGAATTTTTCTGAACTTTCTTGCTATGAGATCTATATTCTTATCATTTAAATTTTCTTCATCGGAAAAGTTATCTTGATCCTCTTTTATAGTTTTTAAAGCAATGGACTTACCTTTTCTTGTTTGAGGAAGTGCGGATTCATACGTTTGTAAGGAACCGACCAGCTCTTCAACCTTTACTGTATCCAAATCCTTACTTTCCTCAATGGCAGTAACTTTAGGCCAAAATCTTTCAAGTAGAGATTACAAAATCTTCCTCACGACCCTTGAATCCTCCACCTCTCCCCGAGATTATATCTGGAATTAACAATATCATTAAGCTTAGCATGGAGATCATTAAAGTTATCATCTTTCAACATTTTAATCTTTTCAAATTTAGAAGTTAGCAATTGTAATTTTGAATTGTTCACAATTTTTGTTCCCTCATGTGTAACTTCAAAGATGTCCTATGCATCTTTAACAATCTCATATATGGAAATTCTCTTAAATTCTTCCAGAGATATAGCCATGAAGATAACATTCAATCCCTTGCTATTCCAGTTACAATTGCTTATTTCATTTTTTGTCCAAGCATCTATAAATGTCTCAGGTTTAGTCCATATTCGTTCTATTGAATGCCATACACGTTCATCCAAAGACTTGTGAAAAACCCTCATTCGAACTTTCCAATAAGCATAATTTTTCCCATGGAAGTGTGGTGGAACATATAATGACGTCGACATGATCTACAAGAGCACGGATCACACTAGGATGAGTGAACCACCCTCTAATGCCAATTAAAATTCCCAATGTACCTCTGTAAAACCACGAAATTGTCTACAAATTTTCTTAAACAAATTGATTAGATCTCAATATTATGATTATTAAACAAATAAAATACTTAGAGAAAATAAGCAAACTTGCATAACATGTTGATTGGTTACAAAGGGAAATCTTTTAAAGAACTCTTTAAAGATAAAACCCTATAGGGCAGCCAAATCGAAGAAAGTCGATCTTATTATTCGAAAATCAATTACAAGTAATTATCAATTACAAAACCTTTGCAACTTAACTCTCTTACTTATCCAGACAAACGACCTGTTTGTCTTCTACCGTAGTAGCAGTCAAAACCTCTGGCAATTTTCAAATATTGCCTCTCATCCTGGAACTCTAGTGACTGAAATCCAATTAACAATCATTCGCACTTGAAACACAATCACACTCAAAGAGAGATCACAAATATAAAAATTCACTAAGGAATTTTCTCACTAAAATATGCACTAGAAATTGCACTAGAAAATATGTAGATCTGAATCTCTGCATATCTAACCAATATGATCTCTTAAATAAATAATCTGGCAAGAGTTCAAGTTTCAGTAAGATTCTGCTGACAGATAGAATCTATCGTGAGATGTCTCTTGAAGGATTGCTGACATTTCTCGATAACTTTCTTTTGCAGTGATTGATTTTTGTTCAGCTTCTGTTCTGGATAAATGCATATCCTTATAGACTCGATTTTTACCTAAATGACTTATCTAAACAACTTTTAAGACTTCTAAATAAACTCAATGTTGTTTAGAGATAAAGTCAATAATTATTTTATATTCATCCAACAATTATAAATATAATGATAAGGCTTATAGTCATCTAATCCTAGCCAATTTTTTCATTTACAAATCTAACTAATTTCCCCCCTCAGTAAATAAATATATTCATATACTAAATTTGAAGAAACAAATTAAGATGGAACTTGCCCCGTTTAGGAAGGAATAATGGATCATTAGGCGACTAGTTATTTGCAAATGTCGTTCCAAGAATCAAGTCAGTACCCCGAATTAACTAAAAAATTAAAAACTTTAGAGACAATAGGTACCTCCCCAATTATGGGACTATCTGTCAATGCTTTTAAACCATCTTGAAACTTCGGGGAAATGCTCTTTACTTGATCAACAATCTTTCCTTCTCTACAAAGAAGTTAGATAGCTTTCACTCAATGCTCTGTTAAGCATGCTTTTTCTGGTTCAGTTTTTTTGGGAAGGTGTTTTTTTCTTTTAATTGAGTTGTTTTAATACAGTTCATTTTGAGACTTTGTTTTGGGATTTTAAGCTTATATGTAACCTCAGGTATCCAACTATAACCACAGTTTTCATCCACCATAAGTGAGGGTATTCAATAAAATTGAAGTACCATCCTCTTTTTAAAAGTCATGATATATAATCTATGTTGATCATGCGGAATATACAGGTACAAATAATTAGGTATATGTCATTGCATATCTACATACACAAGCCATGACCCACCATTTAGGGGACAATTAAAGAAATTGTATGACAAGATGCAACTCCATCATGTCCTATTTAGTCCATCAGGTCAAAGATGGACTACAAATGCAATATATGTAAACATTTTATCATCTAATGTGTCTTCTCCAACAATTTCTCAAGGGAAAGAGAAATACTAATTTATTTATAAAATAATTTTATAAAAATAAATTTGTAAATATATTGTAACGTTCCTTTTATTACGAAGTAAATATGTTGTATTAAATCGCATTAGTTTGTAAGTTTATTTTTACTACATCCTTAGATGGAGTAGCATTTTCATTCAAGATTAAAACCTTAAGTTCACTCTACACCTTCTGTGTTTGTATTTTAAATCTTTTTTATTTTTTTAATAAATCAAGTTTCATCATGCAGTGATGGTTAGTATGTCAAGAAGGTCATCTAAATAGTAAGCTTTCGATGATGAAGTAGCATTATTATCTATCATTTTATAAACAATTGAAATTTCAATAAACAATAAGAGAAACTTTAAAAGTCCGAATGAATTAGAAGCAAAATCTTTATTAACAAAAATTAGACAAAAAATACTTTTAGCACATTCCGATTGGTGTTTCAGATAATTTTGTTCCTGTGGTCATGATAGGTACAAACACCAGAATTCTCTGCTCACGGTGCAGAGAGACCTTCTCTCAATTCACATTATTGAGAACTCCAAGATTTTCTGGATAACTGATTGCATAAACTCCTCCAAAAAGTTCTACGGTTTGTTAGAAACCGATTACATCAAAAGGAAATTAAATAATGTCTGAATAAAGAAAGAGTACCAGCAAGGAAATAAAATAATCTAGCACAAGGAAAGAGCAACTAACAAGGAAATTATAAAATAGCAACCAAACATGGAAATATATAATATTGGAGATTCAGCTTGCCAAGTCAAGCTACATAGTCAGTCAGCTGCACGTTCGGTCTAGTAGCCCTCATGCCCCTACGTGGCGTTGCTTCATGTGTAATCGTATCATTCGCCCTTCCTGTGAGATGAATCTTGTCCTCAAGGTTGAAGGTAGGAAACTGATCCTTAATAGTCAAAAGTGGTTCCCAGGTGGCATCTTCTGCTGGTAAAATATTCCAGCGAATCAAGACTTCTTTCACCCGCCCACTAGCACTTTGTACCCATCGTGAACCTAAAACCGCTTCAGGTTGTAGCAGGGGTAATCCATCGTCAGCATAAGGTGGCAAAGTGGGCTGTACAACTTCGGTATCCCCAACTGTAAAGACTGACGGCCTTTATCAGCTTGACACCCTTGGTTGTTTTAGAAGTCACCCAATTGGTTATGTTTGCAAAAGCGAAGACTTTTTCAACAGGTGATTATAAGCTGATATAATTATTCGTTCAGGCTTTAGTAGGGTCGTGTAGTACGTACTTTGTGTTATTGAACTTTCGCAAGTCATTGATCTTTTTATTTTCACTATAAGAAAAATAGACTTTTATGATCAATTAATAGTAACAAAAAGAGTATTAGCAACCAAAATTAATTGCTAATACTCTTTTTGTTACTATTAATTGGTCGTAAAAATTTATTTTTCTTGTAGTGTTTAAAAGTTCTTTGGGCTTGATCGGGGTTTGTTGATTAAAAAACGAGATAATTAATGAATATCTTTTGTTTTTCTTGCCCGGGGCATCTTGGATTCTTGTACATGAGTGTACGTACCCTTTACCTGATCTCAACCTCTGGACTTCGCAAATGGGAGGTTTAAGGAGCTTTCTGGGGTGAAGCCAAGCGGTACTCAGGGTGGAGATCCTCGTGGAAGGGGTTTGGGGGTGACGCAGCTGGTTTCGTTTGCTTTTTTCAGTGTTCTTTTGTTTAGTTTTCTGGTTTCTTTTCTGTGTTCTTGTCTAGGCCTTTATCTTCGTTTAGTTTTGTTTTACTTGTTCTGTTTTGTTTTTTCAAAGCTCTGAAAATAAGGCCCTCGACGGCTGTGGGTAGAGGGGAAGAGTTCCATCCACTGCGGCGTCAAGGGTGGCTTAGCGTGCTGTAGCAGCGTTTTCAGCAGGAGGTGAAAACGTAGTGGGTCAAGGATGCTGCTCTGTACGTTGCTTACTGTACATAGATGCTGTATGTAGCTGTGCAAAACGGTTGACAGTGGGGCAAAACGTGTTTTGCTCAGAGAATGTGCAGATGCACTGTTGGGGCATACGGGTGTCATGTGCTGTAGTGCTGTAGTAGTACGTGCAATGTAGTGGATGGAATTTTGAAATATTGTTGAAAAGTCCACGTTGTGGGGGCCATTAGTGTGTTTACCTGAGTGAGGTTTTGAGCTGCTTGATCGGACACAATCCGGGGTAAGAGTTGATCGAGAGTGATGGGCGATGTTATGGCTGGTGATCGTATGAGTGGTCTCTATAGTAGAGGTTGTTTGTCCATGCGTGAGCTGGGTGCTCGTGCCGTTCTGGGCTCGTGCAGCCGATGCCTGCGGTAGTTGTGCTGTCGGGAATCAGGCCGGTGCTTGGGGTTTTGTGTTTTGTTTTGTTTTGCTTATATTTTGCTTTTTAGTTTTTAATATCGTAGTATTTGGCTATTGGACTTGGGGTCCATAGTAACAACGTGCTGTATTCCATCCCCCTGGGTGGATGGTGGGGGTCTTTCCTCTCTGTTAATACAGAGCGCTATCTTCTCTCGTTAAGGAGAGGGTCAGAAGTTAAGACAATGTCCGCCACTATGTGTGCGAGGATGCTTCAGAGCAGATGCGTAGGTTGACTTATAGTCTGGTTTTCCCTGTATTGATAAGTCACACTTGTAACTTCGATTTATTGAATAAATTCTATGTTCTACTTTAAAAAAAAAACCTCTCGACTTCGCAAGGTACAACGAAAATATTATAAAAAATAATAATCTTTTGATTTTCTTTTCAAAAGGGCGAATCATAGAACATACTTTTTCCTTCTCAACCTATGGAAGGTCATACTCGATTCTAACTTGACTCGCGATTCTCGAAGGTCATACTCGATTCTAACTTGACTCTTAATAAAGGGCGCCGCATGCTAGCTAGACTGCACGCACCGCAGACAGACACTTCTAGTACTGATCATCATCATGCAGAGGAGATTAAATACATAGATATTGTTCAATTAACATTAAGATCGGTTTGATAGTCAGAAGAGAATTTTGAATTTTAAGATAAAATATTAAAATATTATATTTTAATATTATTATTATTTTAAGATTTAAAAAAGTTAAGAAAAAGTTAAATTATTTATTATATTTTATATAGAAATATGAAAAAGTTGTAATGATAAAATGAAAATTTTAAAATTGAGATGAGAATTCATTGTTGCCAAACCGAACCTAAGTAAAAATACATTTTAGTTTGATCTCCCGTGTAACGTACGTGCCTCTTTGTATACCTACGTATGATCTCATGCATAAATCCTCCTTAATAATTTTAGTCAACAGAAAAGTAATTTCAAAGTAAGATTGTTTTTAGTAATTATTTGGTGAAAGAAATTATAAATCATTCAGGTCCAAACAATAACATCATGCACATGTCCTACTTATCATTAACACACTATAAGAAAATTGTTCAGTTATTACTAGTTATTTTCTATTAAAACTATTTAGTTATTACCAATTATTTTCTATGAAAATTACTATTTCATGCTAATATTTTAGTAGGAAATAATCATTTTTAATATTTTAGTAAAAAATAATCATTTTTGTAATAAATAATTAATAATAATTGAGCAATTTTTTTATAGCAACATCGCAGTACTGTGTATGCAACTAGCTAGCGCACACTTCATGGGTATCCTGATCTTTTTCTTGGCAGTTGCTATGATATATTCTAAATTATAAACTGCTATATATAATTTGTTTTCCTATTAAACATCAACTAGGACTCTCGAACAAACATGAAACTTTTGTTTATTTATTTCTTGGGAGGAATTGGCGCCACTATAAGAAAAAAAAGATCATTTGTAACGATTTTAGCATTGTTGAAAATAAAATCACCACAATAAGTTATATTTTCTAATAATTCTGATTATGGGTGGGCAGCGGGAGCTTGCCCCTTGCTACCCCTCCTCTATCTGTTCCACCCTGCGGGGGGTGGGTAGAGCCAACCTTTCCTCCGCTCCGCCCCACGTAAGTAAGGAAAGGAAATGTATAACTAGCTTTTTGCAGCGATTATTTCACTTTTTACAGCGAAAAAATTTGTCGAAATATTAAACAATTTGTTGCAACGTAAGTGGTTCGATGCAGTTGGTGTTTTATCATTCGGGAGCAAAAATGCACGAAAATGCCTTCCTAAAGTAACCCACCCCATTTCGAATTGGCATCATGCGAGACACCCTGGAAAGACCACTTTCGCCCCAACCCAGTGCCACCCCGCGTCGCCTCCCTCTGCCTAGTGCCACCCCGAGACTCTGTCCCTTTGTAAAGCGCCACCCCGTGACACTCCTCCATCGCGCCAGCCGTCCCCGAAGCGAGTACATATCAGTGCAGATCTTTATAAGCAGGATCTTTAAGGTCAGCTCTATGTATTCAAATCCATTGTTTTTGTGGTGTTAATTACTCTATTGGATTCCTTTTTGTTCTGTTCATTAAACCCTAACCTAGACCCTCCCTTTCCGTACTCTTCGCACTCTTCTTTTCCTTCCCCCCTCCTTTGCTCGCACAAACGCAGATAGACACACCCCCACAAACAGAGGCAGAAACAAACGCATTTCTCGGTAGGATTTGTTAGCCAAACCGTAGGCTCTCCTGCTCCTCTTATACATTTGCTTTGATGAATGTGGTTTTCGTAGATGATCACTGGATGCTATTTTTTGACATTCTTTTAATTGTTAGTTTGTCCTTCGGAGTAATTTGCAATATGCTGCACTGAGTGCTTTGAGAAGACTTCCTCTGGATCCCGGAACTCCCGCATTTCTTCATCGTGCTGTACAGGGGTAAGTTCTTCATTCTTTCACTGATTATTTTTTAAGGTGTTGGATTTCCTGTTGCAAGGTTATGGTGGGATGCTTGAAGCAGTGACTAGCGGGTTTTGATGGAAATAGAAGTTTATCTTTGTGGATTTTGTTCTTTTGTGAAACTCTAGGATTTGATTTATGTTGTGATTTTCCTCCTTTCCTTTTGGGCCTTCAGAGTTGCACTAGCTTTTTGGGTTCTCTTTTATAAATCTTAATGGATTTTGTTCTTTATTTTTGTAATAAATTCTTGTAATGTCCACCCCCACCAACCCCCCCCCCAAACCCCAAAACAACAC
>QGSO01000702.1:116689-166543 GCA_011037825.1 Carya cathayensis | reverse complement strand
CATATGTATACGTATATATATATATATATATATATATATATATATATATATATATATATATATAATATTGATCTCTTAGATATATTTATATATATGTATATATAATATCTGCATGATGTTGTTGTGCTAATAATTATTAGCTCTCTGCCATTTTGAGTTATATCTTTCCAACTCAAAATATTTTGTAGTCAGCTTGCTACCTAGATATATAGTGTAGCAAGCTGACTACTAAATATTTACGGTAGAATCTAACCACCTAACTACGTACATCGATCCATCTAAAGTACTTTAGTATAAAATCTTTATTTCAAACATGAATCATACCCTGACAAGATTATCAATAACATGGCTGGTACGCTTAAGAATGTATGTTACACAACCAAAAGAGACTCAACATAATCAAGCTTTTCCTCACCATGATGGTAGGTTTGAAGAAAGATATTTTATTGCTCAAAATAACTTACAATTAAAGTTTCCTGCTGCAAACAAATAGCTAGAATGGATACAATCTTCAGAAATTTCTTCAACATCTGTCAAATGGAGAAAAACATCGGGTTTTTGTTTTGGGTCATTAAGTGACGGCAAAGACTATAAAGAACTGCTTTTCATGACAAAGAGTTGGTTACGTGTAGTTTAAAACTTAATTAGAACTAACTACGAGTAAAACAGAGAAGATAAAAATGAGGACAACCCATGGACTGGTGTTCACTCTGCTTGGAACCACTGCAATTTATTAGCCACTGGATCATTAGACTATTGCATGTAAATTAGATCACATAAATTACATGCATATATGGCTGAGAACCACTGTATTTTATTTGTGCAATCGGCCCATGCAGTTTGTGAAAAAAAGAGGAACAAATCTGTACATTAGCTTAGCTCACATGCGCCCCAGTTCAACTTATTCATGCACTTAAACTTTTTTCAACGCAAGATCAGTCTATCTATGTGTGACATTGCAACAACCTCAATTCAGCAACTCACTTTATTTAGTTTCTTTTATAGCATTTACCAGTTGCAGTTTGTGTCCCTTGTATTTCTATTTCTATATCTATTTTGATGTTTCGAAACTCTTCTAAATAGACACATTTAGTAGCAAAACAGTAAAAGTAACACTAGCCATCGCCACCATATTCCAATAGCAGCTTTTACTTCTTCATTTTGTTTTAAAATAGTAAGTTTGATATATTTTGTCAAAAGCTCTCTTGTTTAAATAAAGAACTAATTCTGCTTTTTCACCTTGCACATAGATCATCATGATCATCAAGATCAGTTGATAATGGAACATCTAAAACTTTTTAGGCCAAGAATTTCTTGACCATACTTGCAAGTAAGAAGGAACATGCTCTTGTATTACCCCTAGGTTCTTCAGAATTGGGGCGAGTTATAAGGATCGTGCTAGCTAGGGGGCATTACAAAAACTCAATATCAGATCTTTTATTTGATAAAATTATGCGAAGCTGGATACAGTTAACCATGTTTTCACTAACAAGCCACAGCAATTATTAAAGAAATCCAAAAACATAAATTTATGGATTTTCCGTACACTCTGTATAAATTAAGGCCTAAATTAGCAAATGCTTTTTTATTGCCCCTCTTTTCCCTTTTCCTAACCTCTAGTATGGTAAAAAGCTAGAAGTCTCACTAGTTATCAGAATTCCTTAGCTCACTAAATTCTTTTAGTTAATCATAATCCAGTTGCATGGAAGTTCTTCCCATTTTGATGATGGCCACCCACATATTTTCCTTGGGAGAAAAAAGTTTTTGAAGTTTTGATAATAATTTATATCTATTCTAAAAGGGTCAAAATGAAATTTTTGATAAATCTTTTTTCTTGATCTATCTATTACAAATAATATCACCAATCTCACTTTAGCCATGATAAGTAAGATCGTGCAATTTGTAACGATCGTAAGTGCTGGTTCTTTTAAAATGATGAGGGCTTATATCTTTATATTGTTATAAATATATTTTAAAATATGATAAATGAGATTTCACTTTGTGAGATAGAAATTCTTATAGTTTATAAAACTAAATGGATTCCATTAATTATAACATTCACATATTCTTTTACTAACATATTTTACAGAGTCTTTTTTTGTATAATTTATGCCCCCTTTTGATTTCCTTAAGCATCTCTATGGGGACAATGTCTCTAATATTCTCAGGTGTATTAGAGAGGCTCAATCCCTCCTTCATAGAGTTTGAGTATGTCTCGTAAGCTGTCAAACTCATTGGGGGTGCAGTCCAATGACTCCTCATCACACCCAATTACATTAAAGAGTAGTGAATGGTCTATTTAAAAGAAAACAAAAATTATGCTACGTGGCAGTTTCCTTGTGTTATGTAGGTGTGCAACTGCAGCCTTTTAACATTGAAAATGTTCACTGAGAAATAACTAATTGCTTAAATTATATTGCACTCGTCAATTTTCATATTTTTTCTTTTCATGCAGTTTTTATATTTTAGATCTTATTTTTTTCACTTGTACATATTCTACAACAATTTTATTACGTAAAATTTTGGAGACACGATTGAGAAAAAACTTTTGTGGAAGTGGATTTTGACTGTGTGCTATTGTTGTTTTGTTTTTTCTTTTTGTGGAGAGTAAATTTACCCACACTGGATTTTTGTCATGGTTTCTTGGGTTTTTTATAGGGGGAGGGGGTTGGTGGTGAGAGATAGTTGCTTGTATCTTTTGGATGAATAGGTCAGATCTATATCAGTTGACCATCTTGTATACGATCAGTTCAGTGAATAGCCAAACAGAATTTTAAAGTCTTACCGACATTCAGCTTCCCAGTTTTGTTCTCGTCCCTGCTTAGACTTGTGTTGCCACTCTATGGTGGTTAAAATGCCAAGACACTTCTTTGGTAGTCTCCAATTTGGTGGAACCTGCAGTGAAGGTAATCATTGACTGCCTCCAAACAAGTGGGAATGAGTATTCACAAAAAGTGGGTGTAGTATAATGTTAGGAATGCAGTCACAGGGAGAGTCTCTTAGAGAGACTCAGGGAGACTAAAAAGGGTGTGCGTTAAGGAACTAAATATTTTGTGGTGTTTTTTGAATTATAGGCTGGCAGGGTGTTTTTGGGCATGGTAACTTTTTTGGGGGATGAAACAGGATGTTCAAGATGTTTAAAGCAATGCATTAAGTAGTTATACCCTAAATAATTTTATGGGTGTTTGAAGTTGTCTGAAAATTTCAAGATCACAGTAAACATTGGTAACATATACTGCAAACCAGAAGCTGAGGTTGGATTACATGCCTTGTAAGTAATGATTATAATGCAAAGACTGAATTTCTTTGATTAGAAATATCTGCACCTCTTATTTACTAACACTTATTGTGTCGATGTTTGGTATCCACCTTACAGGTTGAAGCAGCCAAATAGTGTTTATGTGGACAACCTCCAGAGTCCAGAATAGGCACTTGCTGGATACAGGACAATGCTGTTTGGGATGGGCCTCGAGACAAGGTTTTGGTTTTAGCTTACTTAAGTAGTTATCAGTTTTTTTAATTTAGTACTAAAAAGTGCATCNTTGAATTATAGGCTGGCAGGGTGTTTTTTGGCATGGTAACTTTTTTGGGGGATGAAACAGGATGTTCAAGATGTTTAAAGCAATGCATTAAGTAGTTATACTATATAGAGAGACTCAGGGAGACTAAAAAGGGTGTGCGTTAAGGAACTAAGGTTGTGCTTGGCCACTAAGAATTCTTAGATGAGAATTTTGAGTTTTAAGATAAAACATTAAAATATTATATTTTAAGATTATTATTGTTTTGAAATTTAAAAAAGTTAAGAAAAAGTTGAAATTATTTATTATATTTTGTATGGAGATTTGGAAAAGTTGTAATGATGAGATGAGAATTTTGACTTTGAGATGAAAATTGCAAAGGGCCAAGCAGAACCTAAATATTTTGTGGTGTTTTTTGAATTATAGGCTGGCAGGGTGTTTTTAGGCATGGTAACTTTTTTGGGGGATGAAACAGGATGTTCAAGATGTTTAAAGCAATGCATTAAGTAGTTATACTATATAGAGAGACTCAGGGAGACTAAAAAGGGTGTGCGTTAAGGAACTAAGGTTGTGCTTGGCCACTAAGAATTCTTAGATGAGAATTTTGAGTTTTAAGATAAAACATTAAAATATTATATTTTAAGATTATTATTGTTTTGAAATTTAAAAAAGTTAAGAAAAAGTTGAATTATTTATTATATTTTGTATGGAGATTTGGAAAAGTTGTAATGATGAGATGAGAATTTTGACTTTGAGATGAAAATTACAAAGGGCCAAGCAGAACCTAAATATTTTGTGGTGTTTTTTGAATTATAGGCTGGCAGGGTGTTTTTGGCATGGTAACTTTTTTGGGGGATGAAACAGGATGTTCAAGATGTTTAAAGCAATGCATTAAGTAGTTATACTATATAGTAGGTGTGGTTGTCTATCAATGGGGTTTTGTGACCACTAAATAATTTTATGGGTGTTTGAAGTTGTCTGAAAATTTCAAGATCACAGTAAACATTGGTAACATATACTGCAAACCAGAAGCTGAGGTTGGATTACATGCCTTGTAAGTAATGATTATAATGCAAGGACTGAATTTCTTTGATTAGAAATATCTGCATCTCTTATTTACTAACACTCATTGTGTCGATGTTTGGTATCCACCTTACAGGTTGAAGCAGCCAAGTAGTGTTTATGTGGACAACCTCCAGAATAGGCACTCGCTGGATACAGGACAATGCTGTTTGGGATGTGCCTCGAGACAAGGTTTTGGTTTTAGCTTACTTAAGTAGTTATCAGTTTTTTTTAGTTTAGTACTAAAAAGTGCATCCTATTTTCCTTTAGTCCTTGCTCCAAAATTCATTTGATGTTTGCTTATTTTTGGACTTTTAGCTATTGCATGATCATTAAAATTTCTATTATATACGGGAAAGTATGGGTGGCAGAGAATGAGATTTGGTTTTTGATTTTGATGTACGTGCAGCTAAATTAATTGATGAAAACTATATGTACGTTTAGATAAGGTTTAAGTTGCTCTAGATCATTATGGGATGCAATGCTGATATTTGTGATGCTACATAATTCGTGTGTATGTTGAATGGGTTTTCCCTCTTGCTCTTTAGTACAAGTCTATGGCAGTGTGTTAGTTATAGTATAAGGCGTATGGTCGTATGTTTATTCCATAGGACTGGTATATAAAGGATTCACAAAAGGCAATAACAGTTTGGAGTCTAATGTTGTCAGGTTTATTGCACTAACTCATGAGCAAACATCCTACTAGGTGGTTGTTTATCAAGCTGCTAAGTGTATATTGGTTGCTACCTTGTGGTTGATGCATGGCTGGACCAAAATGTATGTGTGAGGATGTGTTGTACTGGATGAAGGTTCAGGGATATTGAACCTGGATGCATGTTAGAGATGACTCTGTTTCATTGGGCAGTTTTTTGTTAGGATACAATTCAACATGAACAATTTCATGGTGGTAGATAAACTGTGAAGTGAACCACTGCCGTGCGTGTGAAATGACTTGATCCTGTCTCACCCAGCCCTGCCAAGCCAGTGGATGTTGCTGCCTATAAGTGTTATGGACCCATTTTGGATTCAATTGATGATGTTAATATTGTATTACATTTAGAATTTGCTAAGACCTGAGATTTAAGTTTGTAATGTTCAGGGATTTGGAATGTAATAGTTAAAAATCCTTGATCAATTCCTGGAAAACTGATCAAGGATTTTTAACAGTTTATGAATGAATGTTCACATGGTTCTCACTTGGAATTAATTATCTACTTTTTGTTTAGCACACAAGAATCTTATTTGGGATAATTTAGTAATATTGCTTATCAGATGAGATCAATAATATAGGAATGTTTATAATCAAGATTTTATGGCTATGACAGCCATACAGTTTCCATAGTGTTTTATTTATTTATTTATTTATTTTGTAAAAGAGTATGGAATGAGCAGTCCCAACGATTTTAGAGAATCGTATGCAGCGAAATAGATTCACTGGAAATAAGCTTTCCCAACTATGGCTTTTGTATTCACTATCTTCGGCAATTTCAACTCGCCATAAATAAGTTTATTTTCAACGATTTGAAATGAGGCAACTAGTTTTTGGCAACCAACCCACAACAGATGATTTCGTTAGAATAAATTATTTGCAGCAAAATTTGGACTTATAGCGGCAATTTTGTAGTGATGGAAAGGATTGAATTTCTTGTAATGAGCAACACGTTTGTTGGGAACTAATAATTCTCTAAACTCATGATCGACTTCTTAAGGGGATATATATTATAATTAAACACGATAGATATCATTGAGTCGTGCAGATATTAGAAAATTAATTAAATGAATAAACTTTGGTTTCTGATATCATGTTTCATTCTCTAAATTTCAAAGTCTTCAAATATATTTGATTGAAGTGAAGAAAAATTAAACTGATTCATATGACGTCATGATTTGTTTCAAAGTCCTTTTCTTGGAATAAAAGTCTGATTATTAATTTTTTTTAAAACATGTTTGATAGGGGTTTATTGATTAATAATCAAATAATTAAGTATCTTTCGATTTATTTTTCCCCGCGTGGTAGATCATTATTGAATGCAGTACCATTTTTCTCTTTGACAAAGTCAAAAATGTTATGAAACTTATGAATTCTTTAAAGGATAAAGCGATATATATAGTAGGAGTACAAATGAGACTATGCGTTTGACGGCTAACACTATGCATTTGACGGCTAGAGGAGACTATGCGTTTGACGTAGGGCTGAGCACCGATTCAATCGGAGTCGGATTTGGCCTCCTCCGACTCCGACTCCGACTTTGTCGGAGGCCGAATCCGGCCTCCGACTCTGACTCCGCTTACACCCCACTCCGCTCCGACTCCGACTCCAACTTGTCGGAGTTGGGCTTTTTGTTGGGTTTTTTTATTGGACTTTTTTTTAGACTTTTTTCTTTGACCCAATTAACATTTCAATTTTACAATTTGCAACTCTAATCAGATTTGAACTTCTATATCAATTTTTAAAAAAAATATAATTTGAGATTTATAATTTATCTAATCAAAATGATCACATTAGAAAATAAAACTAAATTCAAAATCTATCACTATAAAAAATAAAACTAAATTCAAATGTGCAACCAAAATTAAAAACTAAATTAAAACTAAATACACACATTAAAATTACATAACCAAAATTACAACCTAAAATTAAAAATACATAACCAAAATTAAAACCTAAAATTAAAAATACATAACCAAAATTAAAACCTAAAATTAAAAATACATAACCAAAGGTCCAAAATTACAACCTAAAATTAAAAATACATAACCAAAGGTCCAAAATTACAACCTAAAATTAAAAATACATAACCAAAATTAAAACCAAAATTAAAAATACATAACCAAAGGTCCAAAATTACAACCTAAAATTAAAAATACATAACCAAAGGTCCAAAATTACAACCTAAAATTAAAAATACATAACCAAAGGTCCAAAAAATGTCATTTTTCAACTTGTGCCTGAAAAAAAAGAACAAAATTAGTAAAGAAATAAGAAACCATATAAATTTATAAAAATGAAGAAATCAAAATTGAAATAAGATACCATAAACAAGATTGTCAATCATCTTCACGAAGTATGTTGGCCATAGAATTGGCTAATTCTACATTAAGATGTTCAAGTATAGGAGATTAGTATTATTAAATGTCAAAAACAACTTATAGGAGATGCTGACAGAAGACATGAGAACACCATCTTTTGGAGAAATGCGAGGAATCCACAGCACAGAGAGATCTCAGAGGCCACAAGAACTTGTGGCTCACAATGTTTTCCCTTTAATGATGTGGCATTCTCATTCCTTCCCACAATATCTCTTAAAAGATAGATCAAAGTTCATAAAAACATAGAGATATTTTTTTTTAAATACTTTTACATAAACTTGAGGTTCTTAGCCTCATGTTTGAGACGCTCATTCTCTTCATACAATATCATGTCATCCCTATCCATGGGAACTGGCAAGCGGAATGAAGAATCCAATAGAGATTTCAACTTTTTATTCTTCTGCCGAAGAATTCCTTCCCTTGTGTGTGACTCTTGAACAATTCGTTGAAGTACAACAATTTGTTCCTTAAGCTTTTCAACCTCATGGTTTTTGGCTTGAATCCGCTGGGAAAAAGCAACAATAGAGGATGAGTAGCGAGTTCCGAGACTCACCAAGTCGTAGATAGCATCGGAGTCTGACTTATTAGCCATACTATTATTTTCTTGCTGCAACATGGCACCAATGGTAGCTGCAGAAAGGACAGGAGGTTGAGGTACTGAATACCTCATGGATGGATCTAGAGGAATGTTAGAAGAATTGGCCATTGAGAAAAGAATTGAAAACTTAAAGCGAGAATGTAGAAGGAATGCAGATGAGTTATAGAGATAAGAAGAAAACTTGATGCGGACTGGATGAACTTTAAGACTGATTTTATAGAGATAGCATAAAGAACAAGACGAGCTATCTAGATCGGTGAAAATGACATTTTTTTAGAAACTCGGAGCCTTCAATCTCGTTTGTCAACAACATCAGGCGTTTTTTTCAAATCTCCAGCCACACTTGTCGGGTCACGGACGGATCCAATACATTACACAATCCTAAAATCCACAACTATCCACCGATTCCAGCACACAAACAAACCTAATATCCACAACTATACAGAAAATGAACAAAAATAATGCAAAAATAGTTAAGATTTACAAATTATAGAGAGAGAAAAGAGAGAGAGAGAGAGAGGAACCTCGGTTTTGCAAAGAAGGGGCGACGGAGGTAAGGGAAACGGCCTGAGGATCTGAGAGGTGATGATAGGTGAAACGGCCTGTTGCGATGAGAGGTGAGAGAGGTTGAGAATCTGAGATGAGAGGTGAGAGATGCAGAGAGAGATTCGGCGCAGCAGGGGGAGGCGAGGGAAGAAAGGGGAGGGGTGGGAAAACCTAATTTCCAGCACTGAAACGGCGCTGTTTGGGGCTATTTTCACCCCAAACGACGCCGTTTCAGTGACAAATATTAGAAAAAAAAATAAAGGGTTGCGTGAAACGGCGCCGTTTCACGCAACCCAGTTTTTAATAACAGCGCCGTTTACCTATATATATTGTGATATTAAGTGAACATAATAACTAATAATAACTTATTTACTATAGTCTATAACTAATAATAACTATATATATTATAGTATATAAGTGTAACTATATATATATTATATAAGTATAGTTAATTAGTAAGTTAATAATAAACAGTTGAAATCTCTATTGAATTCTTCATTCCGCTTGCCAGCTCCCATGGATAGGGATGACATGATATTGTATGAAGAGAATGAGCGTCTCAAACATGAGGCTAAGAACCTCAAGTTTATGTAAAAGTATTTAAAAAATATCTCTCTATTTTTATGAACTCTGATCTATCTTTTAAGAGATATTCATAATATGCATCATACCTATTTCTCTTCTAAATTGTAAAATATAAAACAAGCTATATTAACTTATATAGTCTATATTAACTTATATTAAATTAGTAATATAAAATATAAAATAAGCTATAGTAACTTATATAGTAACTTATATAGTAAGTTAGTAACTTATAGTAAATTAGTAATGTAAATTAACTAAATAAAGTATAGTAACTTATATAGTAACTATATTATTATATAGTAACTTATAGTAAATTAGTAATATCAATTAACTATATAAGGTATAGTTATATAAAGCATATAAATATATATGATTAATGCATAAAAAATACATATTATAGTAACTATATACTATATAAGCCCTTAATATATATAGTATATATATAACTATATATTATATATTGACTTATAGTAAACTAGTAATGTAAAATATAAAATAAGCTATAGTAACTTATAGTAAATTAGTAATGTAAATTAAGGCACTAGGTATGGTAACTTATATAGTAACTATATTAACTTATAATAACTTATAGTAAATTAGTAATGTAAATTAACTATATAAGGTATAGTAATTAGTAACTTATAGTGTAACTAATAACTATATTAACTTTTTTTTTTGATAAATAACTAATAACTTATTAGTTATAGAACTAATAACTATATTAACTTATAGTAACTTATAGTAAATTAGTAACATAAATTAACTTATACTAACTATATTAACTTATATTATTCATTATAATGTTTATACATTATTATTTATTAGATGTTAATATATTGATAACACATATTTTTATAAAATATGCACAATATCAGAGTCGGAGTGGAAGTCGGAGTCGGAGTCGGATGGGAAGTCGGAGTCGGAGTCGGATGGGAAGTCGGAGTCGGATCGGATCGGAGTCGGAGTCGGGATGCCTCCACCTCCGACTCCGACTCCGACTCTGACTTCCAGAGGAAAAAAAACTCCGACTCCGACTCCGATTCGTCGGAGTCGGAGTCGGATTTTCAGATTTCTGCTCAGCCCTAGTTTGACGGCTAGAGGAGACTATGCGTTTGACGGCTAGCACTATGCGTTTGACGGCTAGTTAAAGGTGGTCATACAATTTATTTTACAACACTCCTCCTTTGGATGACCATATATAAAGAATATGCCTTGTTAAAACCTTATCAAGGAAAAACCCGTGGGAAAAAACCAATGACGAAGGAAAAATAGTACAATATTCATGTATATCGCCAAATGCTTTAAAATTATCTCATTAAAACCTTGCAAAGGAAAACCCAGTGGGATAAAACCTTAGTGAAGGAAAAAGAGTACAATCAGCACAAGTTTTCAAGACTTTACTCCCCCTGAAAAGTGCATGATAATTAGGCCTTCAAGTTTTCGCATTCCAATGTTCTGCACAATCTTCAATTTCACATTTCTTCTCATAAATTGTAATGATCTCTTTGTGAAAATGCAATATCAGATCGAGTGCAATTTTCAAGATACATCAGTGCTCTAATTGCACTGAGATAAGGTACTTTAGGACCAAAAATTCATTCATCGTCTTCACAAGGACGAAATGAGTCTTTCTTCACATCAAATGATTGAACAACCATTTGAGTACTCAGGGGATGAGCTTTGTCCATATAAAAGTTCTTCAAGATCGTTTTAACATTAAATTCACTACTCTTCAGGAGTTGTGCTCTTCTGGAGTTCTTGTAAATCACATAGTTAGTGAAGAAGTCATCAATATTAAGTCGCCAATCTCCATATTCAACAAAAAAGGTGGCCACCCTTTTTTTTTTATTAGGCCAGACAAGCACCGCATGATTTTATAACTCTTCTGGAGTTGTCAGGCGCCGCAAGACTATGATGTTACATCTCTTGTCTCTTGTAGAGAGATGCTTTGTCCTTCTGTTCATAATTTTCTCTATAAAAGAAATATTCAGCTCATCTTCATTCACATCCCATCTTCTTTACTTTTCTGTAATTAGTCTGCATTCTTACTCTGCAATAGCCCAGCAATCTTCTCGTAACCAATATGTGAGGTATTCTACACCTTATTCACCAGTTGTTTCTGCTTCTACTGTAGGTGCTATAGTGTAATACAATAATGATATGACTAATAAGTCAGATGTTGAAACTATTTACGAGCTTGTGAATCTCGGTACCCATTACTCATCAACTATTTTCGCATTTTCTCAGTGACTATAATCTAAACCTTATGATTTTGACAAACTCAATGAGAAAATTTCTATCCTTCAGCGACTTTTTCTGGAGTCTAATTTGAAGATAGAAGCAATAAAGCAAGAGAATAGGAAATTAAAATTCTTGCTTAACTCTTCTTTTAGATTGCCTACTCTTTTAGACAGAGATGTTACGCAAATTTTAGAAAAGCAAGATCGTTTAAAAAATGAGGCGAAGAGCCTCAAATTTTTGTAATTTTGTTTCGAGATAATAAAATAATATTTCACAAATATTCATATTGTGTTTCTATCTTCTGGTAGATATTCTGTATGCTCCATTTTATTTCTCATTTAATAATGCACATTTATCTCCTCTTGAAACTGAAAGGGTTTCTGATTTATATTTCAAATATGTGCAGTTCTTCTGATCTCTTCAGGAGTTTCAACAAGATTTAAATCATCAACCGCAATAATAACAAATCTGGAATCTCTTAATAAAAACACATGGGCATATTGGATTATTTTCAAATCATTCTTTCAATAAATATTGGCTAATGCGTTTATACCACATGCGTCCGGATTGTTTTAACCCATATAAAAATCTTTGAAGTTTAATAGAATACATATTTCTGGATGCATTCAAATTAGAAGTTTCAGGCATTTTATATCCTTCAGGGATTTTCATATATATTTCTGGATATATTCAGATTAGAAGCTTCAGGCATTTTATATCCTTCAGGGATTTTCATATATATTTCTGGATATATTCAGATTAGAAGCTTCAGGCATTTTATATCCTTCAGGGGTTTTCATATATATGTATGGATGTACTTAGATTAGAAGTTTCAGGCATTTTATATCCTTCCGGGATTTTCATATATATGTCATGGTCTAATGACTCATATAAATATGCAGTGACTACATCCATTAACTGCATATCCAATCTTTTTGTAACTACCAAACTAATCAAAAATTTGAATGTGATTGCATCCATAACAAGAGAGTATGTTTCCTCATAATCAATCCCTGATTTCTGCAGTTTTCATGAGCTCTTCTGGAGCCTCAATGACATTTAAATTATCTATATAAACTGTAATAAAAGATAATATAAATACTGAAAATATATGGAAAATAGTATGTTTCACATGCGTTTAGCTTGCATTAGATCATATAAGGATTTTAAGATTTGATAGAATAAGTACTTTAGGACTATATGCTTCATGCATTTTATATCTAGTAATCCATATAAATATGCAGTTAATCATACATACCCAAACTCTCAGTAACTATCAAGTTAATACAAATCTCAATATAATCTTATCAACTTAAAAAATATATTAATATTATTTCTGCGGAAAATATACTCGTAATTTATATATCACATTTTCGTTTCCTTTATACAAATACCCACTGATATTCAACAAGCATCACCTCATAGGTGTTTGAATTTCAAGTCCATATGTATCACATTTTACTAGTGATATCAATTTTGCAGGAATTTATTTATTTCTATTTTGGCCAATATTTTTACGTCGGTATTCTTCGATGGTTCTGAGCTCACTTTTTTCATTACTTCTGGTAATATCAAATGCCATCTTATATGAAAATACGTTGTCGACAACGGTTTTATTTCTCTCAATAATTTCTCATTTACTCATGAAATGTATCGAGATCTCGTTATTTTCAGATACCTGTCCCTCTTCAACGGAAGACATTTCATGAAAAAACCTCTTCAAGAGGTACTCTTCAGGAGTATTATACTCTTCAAGAGTTTCATTATGAGAGAATTTTGTATAGAAAGTTTGGATGGATCTTATTGCTTGTTTTGTGAGTACGGTCTCTTCAGGAGCACCAAATTCTTTTCTTTGTGCTTTTCTCTTTCGGGATGCTTTATCATTTGTATCGGTAGGTCTCACATACTTTCAGACATGTCTTATGTTCATTAGACTGCTAAATTTCTTAATTGTCCTATGGGGACTTCAATCCTCACTGGGATTTTAGCAACTAGAATATAAGACATTTTTATCTTATTGCATCCATAAATTAATTATCATTTGAACTTCCAGTTCACCTATGATAATCAAGATAACGTCGAATTATTTTATTTTATTTGTTTCTAACAAATTTTTCTTTCTGCTCATAGTGGGAAGACTTTATAATAAAAGAATCTTCTGGTTCTTTTATGGACGTCCATATAAAAATTATTCGACTTATCATAATTGATTTCGGATGATCAAGATAATCATGAAAAGCATACAAATATTTTGAATCATATCATTTTTGATGCATCAACATATTTGATTCAATAGTTGTATAATATCATCTCAAAGAGAAAGCTAATAATATTTTCAATACGAGCTTCTGGCCCGAAATCATAGAAGTACTATAAAGATATTCATTACCACGTCCAATCTCTTAGTTTCTTTGAAAACAATTCATCATTCTATTCTAAGAATAATATAAATCCAATATCATTCACTTCAAGGAATGATGTGAAACTAGTAGGACGTGACTAATGATTTTTTAACAAAATCTCATTATTTTGCTTAACCACTAGGAAACCAGATATAAATTTAGAATATATTATGAACTTTTGCATTCGATATTGCTACTTCAAGAGCACATTCGAGGCGTTTATTTTAAACATATATTCTTTAGTGGCTTTTTTCTACACAATTTCAATTTATGCAACTTCAGGTGCATTAATTATAATGAGCTTTTTGTACACGTATCACTCATTTAAATTATCTCATGGAATCAATAGATCCTTTATTATGAGATACTCAATAAAATTATTGATTTAGAACAATCTTTTAGGGATGCTCAATTTTTATTCCAAGATGAATCTTTATCATCGGTTTAGAGCAATTCTTCAGGGATGCTCAATTTCTATTCCAAAATGAATTTTATCATCAATAATTCATAACAAGTATATAAATAAATAGAACTTGTATATAAACTATGTGAATAAACATAGAATTTAATCAAGTGATAATAATGAATATAATCTTTAATACTCACTTTGGAAATTGCAAATAATATATTAAAAAACTTACTTGAAGTAGAAGATCACTAATTTCAGAATCAACAGAACCAAAAAGCTCGGCTTTGACCTCTGTTATCTCTTCCTCTTCCTCTGCCCATGCGGTTGTAGGCTAGCTCCTTGGAATTCTCATCAGAAAATTGACTTTTTCTTTGATAAGAAGCAGACCCAGTTCATGAAATACACCAAAATAAAAGACCCAGTTCCCTCAAAGCCTGCACGCATAAAAGCAACCATCAAAGTTGGGCGGCGTTATGTGAAAGAAAAAGGATGGTTGCAATGGCTGAGAGAGTCGCAGCGAGAGAGCATTCGTGCTGATAATGTATTATAAAACTTATGAATTCCTTAAAGAATACAACGATATATATAGGAGTACAAATGAGACTATGCGTTTGACGGCTAGCATTATGCGTTTGACGACTAGCTAAAGGTAGTCATACAATTTTTTTTACAACAAAAAGAGATTAGTCTATTATTCGTTTTCATGGCCGATCATAGAATATACTATTTTTCTCTCAATTATGATATCCTTGACCAAGTCTAGAAATATATTTTACTCTAACATTCACTTGATTGCATCATGATTGGTACGATAAAAGTATATTTATAAAGGGATAAAGTTTCATAATAATTCTTCGGCAGATGGAACTTATAAATTTCTTAACGACAGTAAGGAAAGCTACCATTGGGCCAAGTCTAATAGTAGTTGGATGTTAATTGAAGCTTGAGAGTGACTAAAGAAAAAAGAAGAAAGAAAGAAAGTGGTGTGGGGTCGGCATGGGCATGTTCCCTCCATAAATTTGGGCCAAGTCTAATATTGAAACGTCTTTGAGGGTTCCTTGTGGAAATTTTTGCCATCAAGCACGACTTGGCTGAAAGAGTAATCCGTGGGACACGCACTACCTATTTTTTTCCAGTGGGAAGTTGCGAGGAAAGAAAAAAAATACACTCCAAGCCTCTCCTGAATTCGATTCATTCAATGCTTGAACTTTGAAGAGATTTTTCGAAATATGGTCCTTGACATTGACGTAGCCCAATTTACAGTAAAGAAAAAAAAAATTCTTTTAAAAAATTGGCAACAAATACAATGGGCTGATTACTTAATGTTCCATATATAGGTTGTGTTCAAAATGTGAAGCAACAGTAGTAGCACTGTGACGCCGAGAAAAGGGTTATCAACCATCAAGATCCAAGTGTAATTAATTATCATTTTGGATAAAATCATTTCAAATCAAATTTCTATGCAATTCAAAGATTTATCAGTAATTTTGGTGCTCGATGTGGGACTGGGTATCCTCTTTTTCTTGGCAAGCAATTAATGCTATGACATGATATTCTAAATTATAAACTAGTATACTTTGTTTTACATCAAACATCTAGTCTCAAACAAACACGTACACCATGACAACTTTCGTTTATTTTATTGGGAGTAAGTAACAAGCTCGCTGTTGGATTTTAATGATTCTCTTAATTCATTGACTTGATCTTTCATGCATGGTCAATCATATATAAAAACTAGAATATACTATTTTTCTCTCAACATCATTTACATACAAAGTCACAAAGAATTAAAATGAGAACTTTCCTTCATACTAACTTCGGCCTTCAAGGAAACTTCCTTCCAGCTTTGAATTATCTCAAGTACGTACAATATAAAATCGATCGAGGCCCTGGCCTTAATAATTGATCATAATCATCATAGAAAGAAATCTTGATCATGGAATTGCAAATGGTACTGTTTCGGATGCTTGTGTTAGTGATCATGTGCTCAGTACTCAATGCATTCGCGCGAGCATCGAACGTAATAAACCGTTCATGTCAAGAATACTGTGGGAATGTACGTATTCCATACCCTTTTGGAATCGGAAATGGTTGCTACGTCGATGATTGGTTTGAAATAGTCTGCAGATCATCGAATAACTCTCATGATTTGGGATTTCCAAAGCCCTTTTTGAAGAGGTTGAATTACCTAGAGGTGCTGGAGATTGAAATAGATGGAGCCAGAGTTCGTGTCAGCTATCCCATATTTTCGAGCTGTACCAATGTCACGAATAGAACAAAGAATCTGGAGTTAGAGAAAAGTCCTTTCGGCTTCTCCGCCAACAACAACAGCTTCATTGCCATGGGTTGCAACAACTCTGCCTCCATGTGGTCCATATTTCCCGATGACTCGGTTTCATATGGTGGGTGCAAATCCCCTTGTGACAGAGCTCCATTGACAAATGGAAATCATTGCAACGCCACAAATTGTTGCCAAACTACAATTCCTTCTTATCTCCAAGCATTCTCTACAACCATAGACCCGAAACTTAGTTCTTCCCCCTATAATGGTAGCAGTGAGTGCAAGTATGCATTTTTGGTAGACCAGAATTGGTTTGAGACCAATTTCACAGAGCCGAATCCAAATATGTCCGTTCCAGTGGTATTGGACTGGGGCCTTGACAATACTACTTTCGATTCTCTTCCCACGATGAAAAACATGACGGCAAGTGAATACAGGAACTCATCCTATAATTGTGGTCGGTGGCCGTTATTGCGAAACTTTACTGTTCGTATTTGCTTTTGCCGGAGTGGCTATGGAGGAAATCCGTATCTTCTTGGAGGATGTGAAGGTAAATTTCTCTTTCGTAACAACCTGTTTTGCAAGTCAACGTAGAAAGGTGTAAAATAACCATCATATATAACCGCCGTTGTAAAAGATCACCTGTACTTATTTTGTGTAAATATTTTTCAGATCTAATTATTGTAACCTCTTTTATCATGAGGAGGCATGCCCCCACTCAAAGTTGGATTAAAATATTTTCGAATTATTATCAAAATTTAGAATTTCAAGTAGGAGAGACACATGATGAAGTAGACCCTACTCATCATGTATTTATTATTTATTTAATATTATCTTAAATAATTATACGAAAATCAATAAATATTATAGAATACTCAATTCTATATGTAACTCTTTCTCTGTTACTTAGACCCCTGATCAAATCTCAAATTACCTATGAAGATTTTTTCCCTTACATGAGTTATGGCAGTAGTTGCTTATTTAAGATCAAAACCTGGAGTACTGCTGAATCTGTCCAACCATGCATGAGTCGCGCGAAACAATATAATTAAAAATTAATGTCTACTTTTGGACGAATCTCTCTCTCTCTCTCTCTCTCTCTCTCTCTCTCTCTCTCTCTCTCTCTCTCTCTCTCTCTCTCATATATTAACAAATTCTATTACAATATTGGCAGATATTAACGAATGTACAGATCCTGACTTTAACATAACTTGTACACCTGATACACGCTGTGAAAATACTGAAGGTTCTTACCGTTGTGTTGCTGCTAAGAACACAAAGCTTTTCACAATCATAGGTATGTCTTCCTTCTCATTATATATATATATATATATTAATTGCATGTACATGACCTTTCCCTTCTGTTTTCTGCAAATTCTCTTATAATTTTCATGCTAATTAATTAGTTGTCCCATGCACTGTCTTGATCCAAAGAATGGTTATCGTTTATTTATGTCAGCTTTGAACCAATAGAGGTTACATATTTATTGTAGAGCAATGTTAGATCCAATTTTATGGTGTGCAAACTTCACAGATTTTATTTGAATAAAAGTGGAACCCACCATTAAAAAGTGAGTTTTTTACTGTGAGTCCCACATTTTTTCCATATTTATTAAATGGAGTGTGTGAGACTACTTGCACACTCTAGAATTATATATATAATTTTCCTTTATTAATTGTGAACACGCGCACGCACACACACATATATATATATATATATATATATATATATATATTTCATGAAATATATATTATACGAAACCATTGGATTCAATCAAGTCATATTCCAACACTGAAAACTTATACCACATAGTACTGAATGTCACATATATAGTTGATCTTATTGTCTCCAACTATAAGTGCTATCAACTATAAAATCGGTCTTGAGAATAATATATACAGTTCTCCAATCCGAAAGCAATATTTTTTTCAATTTAATTTTCGATCTTCTTTTCAGAGTACTTTAATTCAATTTTATGTGAACTTGCTTTTGGCACAACATAGTTTGTCTGGCATTATTCTAGCATTAATAGAAATGTCTCTCTAGTCAATGATCATAATCACCAATTTTATTATTTTACATTAGTACTACTGCAATGAGTAATTAATATCTTTCTATTTCATTGAGTCAAATAGGTGTTAGCACAAGTCTTGGTGTATTATTTCTAATTTTCAGTGGATGGGGGTCATACAAAGTGATAAAGAAAAGGGTGAGGATTAAACGCAAAGAGAAGTTCTTCAAACAAAATGGTGGATTACTGCTACAGCAGCAACTATCTACAAACAACGAAGTTAATGTTGAGAACACCAAATTGTTCAATTCAGAGGAATTGGAGAAGGCCACTGATCGTTTTAGTGTGGATAGAATAATTGGACATGGTGGACAAGGCACTGTTTACAAAGGTATGTTGGCAGATGGAAGAATTGTTGCAATAAAAAAGTCCATGGTCATAGATGAAGAAAAACTTCAAGCATTCATAAATGAAGTCGTGATTCTTTCACGAATTAATCACAGGAATGTGGTTAAGCTACTTGGTTGTTGTTTAGAGACTAAAGTTCCGCTTCTAGTTTATGAATTCATTCCTAATGGAACTCTTGCCGAATATCTCAATGGACAAAATGAGGAGTTTTCACCAACATGGGATATGCGTTTACGAATTGCTATAGAAGTTGCAGAGGCTCTTTTCTATTTGCATTCGGCAGCTTCTTCACCCATTTACCATCGCGACATTAAGTCTACAAACATCCTCTTAGATGAGAAGTATAGAGCAAAAGTAGCGGATTTTGGGATTTCAAGATCTGTTGCTATTGAGCAAACTCACCTAAGTACACTAGTACAGGGAACTTTTGGATATGTAGATCCTGAGTATTTTCGGTAAGGCCAATTCACAGATAAGAGTGACGTTTATAGTTTTGGTGTTGTTCTTGCTGAGCTCTTAACCGGGGAAAAAGCTATCTCATCAATAGGAACAAGAGATACCAAAAGTTTAGCTGCATTTTTTGTTAGTTCAATGGAAGAGAACAATTTATTTAACATCCTTGACAATCAAGTGTTGAAGGAAATGGAAAAAGAAAAAATCATTGCGGTTGGAAACCTTGTGAAAAGATGCTTGAACTTGAAAGGAAGGAAACGACCTACAATGAGAGAAGTTGCAATGGAATTGGAGGCCAACCAAATGTCACAAAAATTAGCTTCTAACCTTCAGCAGAAATATGGAGAGACTGAAGATGCCAAAACTGAAATATCCGAGCAATGTGATGTTGTTTCTATATCAACAACGTCAAGTATGGATAGTGCCATCGCAACCTCGTCTTTCAATACACAACCATTATTCATATCTTCTTAATCATCAAGTGATATTACACCTTGATTTGTGTTGTATTACAAATATTTGTTTAATTTCATCTTGTAAGCTCCATAATTTGCTCTTTAGACAATCTTATGGTAGTATAATGCATAAACATCCAATTTTCTATTCAGTTTCATAAGCATCTATTTTTATATATAAATAAATTAGGGCCTCAAGCTACTCTAGGATCTAAGCTCTACTAAGAAAGAAGAAGAAGAAAATAAATAAATAAAAGCTTATCTTTCATAATATATTACCTTTAGAGTGTTTACTACAGTTAAGAATCAATGAATAGCAAAAGAAAAAACCAGCTTCTCTTTATATCCTTTCATAGCCATCTTAAGCTTTTTTCAACTTTTAAATCTTGTTGGATGAAGATTGTTGACTTGCTAAAAGCAACAAAACCCTTGGCATAATAGGCCTCACAAATTTAGACCATTTTCTTCATGCTCAAAGGCTCAAAGCAAGTCTCAAGCTGCTTCATGAACAGCTAAGAGAAAAGCACATGAACATCTTAGTTTATAAAGAAGACCATCATGCATAGGTGACCGTTGATCGCTTGAATGTTTATCTACTAGCTATTACAAGGTCTATTGCTTAATGTGGTGTGGTGCATTAGATGAATGGCACTCGGCTTAAAGCGTTCTTTCACTTCTTTTTCGGTCTCTCACGGTCAAAATCCTTCAAGAAGCCACAAGTCAGCCAAAAGAGCCAACTCCATTATATATTTTCCTCAAAGACAAACCTCCACCCAATGGAACTCACTTATCGAGAATCACATGGGTGCTTTAAACTGAACAAAGACCAATGTTGTTTGGCCATTTAATCCCCTTGTGAAAGGATATCTGGAACAAATCAAATCCACAAAAATCATCAAAAAACATTGATGAGAGGAGTGAAGCAACTAACAGTTCTTAGCAACTCTCTCTCCTTGTTATGGGTACTACCTGCACCACATGCCATGGACAAGATCTTTCTAGTTGTCTACTTAGTTAGCTAAATTTGAAGAACCAAATTAGCAAAGATGCATAGGAATAAAACTAAAGATAGATTTTCACAAGTTATAACATAGATTTTTTATTTAATACCATCTGTCTCATAAGTCACTACGAGAATTGACATTGCTTTACATGAAGCAAAATGTTTTTTTGCCATTATGAGCAACAAACTATTTCTTAGTCACAAATTTCAATATGTTTTTCATATGAAAACAAGCTATACATGTCTATAACTGCAAATACGTACAGAGCACAGGAAGCAAGGAATATAAGATTCAGATATAGAAAAGATTAAGAAGAAAAAACTAGATCTACAAGATGTTCTGATATAGTTGAAGAAAGAAATTATAGGTAATCTAACAACCATTTTTTTCCCTCAGTAAATAAATATATTCATACAGTAACCTCGAAGAAACAAAATTAAGATGGAACTTGCCCCATTCAGGAGGGAATGGATCATTAGGCATCTTGTTGTCTGCAAACTTCTTTCCAAAAATCAATCCTGTTTTCTGAATCTGCATAATCAGATGAATAATACATATTAAATCTTTCAAGTTTACACATTTATCAAAAAATTAAAAACTCTAGACACAATATGTACCTTCCCAATTATGGGGCCGGCTGACCGGTGTGCTGTCTTTATCATCTTGAAACTTCGAGGAAATGCTCTTTTCTTGATCTGCAATATTTCCTTCTCTATAAAGAAGTTAGATAGCTTTCACTCAATGATAGTCGTAATATATAATCTTTGTGTTGATCATGCGGAATATACAGATATAGATATTTAGGTATATGTCATTGCATTTCTGCATGTACAAGATGCAACTCCATCATATCCTATTTAGTCCATGTTTGACGATACTACTTCCAATGAAATATGAAGTAAAACTTTGTAGATCTTAAGTGCTTCAATTGCAACGACGCAAGATACTGGGTGTCCAGAATAAGTAAAAGAACCTAAAAGAGAAAGCATAGATGGTCATATACTAAATAATCATCAACTTCAGAAACTTATTCAGGAGTGACGTTGAATATATATACCGAGTTTGTTGCTTTGAAAATGTATGACTTCTAATACTTCGGGCCTCCCAAGTACAGCTCCAATGTGCATCTATGCAGAAGAAAGGGCCTGGGAAATTCAATACATAATATTGAAATATCTGCTTTGTACCAGGATTTGAGGATCTATCTCTGAGTTTAAGTATATCCCAACTTTACCCTTAGGGCTGAACATCCGAACCGACCCGACCCGACCCGGCCCGAAAACAAAGCTTCCGACCCGACCCGATCATACATAATTCCGAAACATAAACTTCCGAACCGATCCAAATACCCGATTACCCGAACCCGATTTTTCAGGAAATTAACCGATTACCCGAATTTTTTTTTTTTTTTTAAATTAAAGGATTGCTCACAGGCCACATGTTGTTCATTGTTAATGCATTAAATCAATGTATTTTTATCATTTTTTGTTGATGTTAGAGACTCTAATATGGTTCATTTTTGTTTTAAATTTACTCTTTTAAGGCTTTTGTTTTGGCCGTACAGTAGCATCTTTCTAAAGACGCCCTCAACCTTAAAAAAATTCTTCAATATATAGTGAAAATTTGAGATAGGGAAAAAGACTCCAGCTCTAGGTCAATAACGTGTATACACCAAATGGTTTCAATTGGAAAAGTTGAGCTCTTAATCCTATTAAACTAATCCAACCAGAACGGTAGAACCTTATTACTGATGCTCTTTAATATAGTCAATGGGAATCAATCACATGATAAGCACCTGATCATTAAATATGAATTTTTAAATTTCTGTCCAACTTGATGTAGGCTTACGTCTAGAAGAGTCAGTAAACACATGCAAGAAAAACCTTATTTCCAACCCACCAAACCTTAACTACAAGTACAAATCCCAGTCATAAGACATGCATTAAATATACCTCATGTTATCATTTCATTCATGATTCAATTGGTTACAAAGTTCATAGCTAGTTTATAGAAAAAAGAATAACATGATGCACTACAACTTAATAAACTGAAAATAGCTAAAAAAAACTGAAGCACATTGTTCTATTTAACAATTAGTCTTAGAATGCAAGAGAGAACAAAATCTTGCATTATGTCTAACTTCTAAACAAAAATTTCTAGTTTTTTCTCCTTAACATCGTCCTATTCCTACTTTTGTTGCAAACTTCCAAGTATGATGGCCTCGTAACACCATTTGGTAAGCTTATCTCATCATAAACCTACATGGGCAATTCCGAATGGCATAAATGAGTCAATGATCAATAGTTGGTTATGAAATTGAAAGGGACACATGGTCTGGTTTTATATTTGTACTTGTCGCACCCAAAGATTGTGCCCAGGCTTCCAAATCCACAAATTAGCTAAATCTACATCATCCTTATAGTATTAGGATACAAATAAAGATACGTACACATACAGGGAAATATGAGAAACAGAGAGTAAGTACCTCATCTGCAATAAAAAGAATGTCATATTTCTTTTCAACAGCTTGAATTTGCATCAAATATTAAATATTTTATCATCTAATGTGTCTTCTCCAAAAATTTCATAAGGGGAAAGAGAAATACTTTATTTATAAAAGGATTTTATAAACATAAAATTATAAATAAATTGTAAAGTTCTTTTTACCATAAAGTAAATATGTTGTATCATATTAAATCATGTTGATTTGTGAGTTTAATTTTGTAGCATCCTTGATTTGAGTAGTATTTTTTGTTCAACATTGAAACCCTAAGTTCCCTCTACCCTTATTTGTGTTTGCATTTTTTATTTTCTGAATAAACCAAGTAGCACCATATAGTGATGTTACGTCAAGAGGTTCATCTGTGTAGTAAGCTTCCAATGACCAAAGAGAAGTATTCTATCATTTTATAAACAATTGAAATTCCAATAAACAATACAAGAAGTTTAAAAGTCCTAATGAATTAGAAGCGAAATCTTTATTATTATTAACAAAAATTAGGCAAGAAAATACATTTTTGCAAATTTCGAAACTCCCAAAGAGCAATATATATATATATATGTATATATATAGGAATTGAAAACCCAATAAAATTATTTTTAAATGAGTATGACTCAACTAATTTTGCTTCACATAAATAATTTTTATTAGATTTGGACCGACTCCGAAGTTAGCCGGGAAATTAGTGTCTCACCACAAGATATATTCAATCAACATCGAAACCAAATGACAACCTACGAATCAATCATACACACACCTCTCTCTACAAAAGTGTCACAATCATCTTAGGAACCGTAGTAGTGTGACGAAGAAGATGAAGATGAAATTCTCTTGAGAACTTGAATGACTTCTTTCATTGAGGGTCTCTTGTGCGGGATTGAAGACACAATTATCTCCTAGCTTGAAGTAAGCCAACAAAGCTTCTTCCTTTTCTTCCAAATCAGCTCGGATTGGCGCGTCTGCCATCTACAAAGCCCGACTCTTATCCTCGACTATAAGCCTAGTCCCTTGGACCATGTCATCTAAAACTATAACCTTCCCAATAAGTAGCTCAAGAAACATAAACTCCAAAGAGTACACATCCTACTTTAGATTGGGCTTTAGGATTCTAAGTGACTTTGGTACATGATAAGGCAATACGCCCAATGAGCATGGACTTGGGCTAGGACTAGGCCCAATTGCAATATCTTAAAGGCTATCACACGAGGTTGTGGATAGGACTGTTCATCCGGGTTCCAACTCGGGAAACCGGGTACACCCAGCTCGCAAACCGGGTCTCAAATCCAGGCCGAGTCTGACCCAGTCCGGAACTCGGATGTTTTCGGGTTTTGAAAAAACCGGATTCTGGATTTCGGGTTGAACCCGGTTTTTTTTTTTTTTTTTAATCTGTGAGCAGACTGCAAAATTTATTTTAGATGGGGTGGAGAATGCCTTAAAAATGGCAAGTAAAAGTCGTACTGTTGTAGCATAATGGATTAATGTAAGAAAAATTGAGAAGTTAAATCCTATTCTCCCCTCACATGTAAGAACATACAAAATTAAATGTCTTACTCTAGATTTAGTGTATATGCAGATAGATTAAAGGGGTAAATTTTAAACCTCCATTCCCAAAAAAAAAAAAAGAAAAAAGAAAGAAAAAAGAAAAAAGAAAAAAAGGCATCTAAAACTATCAGCTATTAGCTCAAATCAAGCCAAAAACCTGTGCTACTTGCTTACTCCTTACAAGCATAAACTACCAAAAAAATAAAAGAAAGAAAAGGTCAATGCCACCACTGGCCCACAAAACCGCCGCTGTTGGCGCTTCGCACCTTCAGAGGTTCATAAGCTAATTGTAGAGAGAACTTCTGAGATCTTCCATTGCTCGACCTGATAATTTGGAATAAGAGAAGTAGAATGAATTCTAGATCAAAAGAATTCAAAAAACAGTATACATTCATGAATTCTTAGAAATATTGTACTGCCTTATTATCTTTTGGACAACAAGCATCCAAATGTGAACTCCCTACATTTTTCTATAATGCCCAGGTGGTCTTAAGAATAATACTTGTTCAATAGATACAGTTAAATTCGTGACTAACAGATAGTGTAAGCTAACTCTTTTTTCTGGGTTATCTAGATGCCTTAATGATTCATCATTGTAGCCCTACAAAAAGTGACATGAAAATTCTGTGAACTAATCACGGAGACTCTGAATCAAACAATAACAAAAACAAAAATTATTTATGTTTTTGTTTGTAAAAAGTTATTAAGTTTACTAAAAAGAAATATGATTTGCATGGTTAAATCAAGGCTCTGACATATAATCCTTGCAATGAGGATCAACTGAGTGATTCTCCATGACAGAGAACTGATCAATCACAACAAATTATCTCAAGAATAAGCATATTGTGCATCCTATATATATTTAATTCCATTTTCTTCGTTTAGGCAACAAACAGTACTGATCATCTCATGATTATCGATCCCTCTAAAATATAAAGACCAAGTTCGACCTATCTTCTTTCTAAGATCAAGAATTTCAGGCTCCAATACTACTTGATTATTACAAGAAGGCTCAAGCAACCCCATTTCAAACAATTCCAACACAATAATAATCTATGAATAATAATCTATGAAGAACCATTCAAACAATTCCAACACAATAATAATCGCCAAAGTTGACAAAATATTAATAATGTTAGAGTTCTCATGTTATAAGTGATCACAAGTGGCAGCAGAAGAATATAAAAATATTGGTGAGTTGGAAGAGGTTTGTTTCTCTTCTAGGTTTTTTCTTAGGCTACACTCAAGTTCTATGCATTTAACTTCTATCAATCTATGCAAAATCCACAAAAGTTTTGAGAAATCGAGGAAGTCAAGATAGATTAATTGTAGAGGTTTTGGAGCCCCTATGACAAGAGGTCTGGCAAGCATGTTGCTCGTCTAATATAAAAGAGAGTTCTTTATGAGAGAAAGAGATAGCAGAAATGGAATCATTTCACAATCTAATGAAGCAATATATATATATATCATTGTACAGTCAATAGAAGGTACGAAGCAGCATATTTTGACCACAAAGAAATGAAAAGCTAACTAGCTGTCAAACATGCAGCAAGTCACATACTTGGCATGATAATTATGGTTTAATCGTCTATTTTGTTCTTAATTTTCTTTTAATTAACCTTTTTTTATTAGAACAAACCCAGGCCACCAAAGTTAGACATTGACAAAGATGTCAACCCATCTTGCCCATCAGCTCACCAAAGTAAACCATTTATATCTAAAAAGGCCATCCATACTCTATGGCATAAAACCAGCAACAAACATATCATTTTGCTAATTAGCCTTAAAATGTGCCTAGCTCCCAAGTTGTTTCATTTGGTAGATATATTATATATACATGCATGAAATATTTGGGTAACATATACTAATGCTTGTTCTATTTGTTGTTGGTATTTGCAGAACTATAATATTTGCACAACTCAGAAAAGAGAGTTTGCTCGATCTTAAAACAAAATCATATGTATATATATAGCAGTTCATGATCATCTAATTATTTTGCAGAATCTACCGATTTTTCTTAAATAAATATATATATATATATATATAAATAATGAACCCAGATTAATTGTGATCGATTTCCAACAAACAGAGAAGAAAACTAGAAAGAAAATCCCTAAACCCTGCCAAACTTAATCCCAAAAAAAGGACCTATGTTTAACATAAAAGAGCAGATCTAGCAAAATAAAAACATATACTTTTATACCCACATCAGATTTGTTCAAAGGCATTGATCATAGAAAAAAACAGACCAAAAAAAAAACCCCCACGTTTAAAAACAAAGAGAACAGATCTAGCAAAAGAGAGAGAGAGAGATGGAGAAAAAACGGTAGATCTAGCAAAATAACAGCATATACTTTATACCCACAAGAGATTTGTTCAAAGGCATTGATCATAGTCTCATAGATCAAGATCAAGAGAGAGAGAAAGAGTTATCGAAGTGTGAGAGAGAGGGTTATCGAAGTGAGAGATAGAGGGTGACCTGTGAGAGAGAGAGAGAGAGAGAGAGAGAGAGAGAGAGAGAGAGAGACTTACTGATCGACGTCCGGCCAGAGGCAACGGCGAGAGAGAGACGGCGGCAAGATTTCAAGGAGGGAGGTTAGGGTTTCTAGTTTCTACCGTAACGAGAGAAAGAGACAGGAGCCCGAATTCACAAAGTCACTGTTTTGGGCTTTATAAACAGACCCGGTTGCTAATCGGGTATAATACTGAACCCGGTTTTATACCCGGGTTCGGACCGGATGCTTCTGGTTTTTGTAAATGCGGGTTTCGACCTGGATTTATCCAGGCCGAAAACCATAATCGGAAACCCGGTTATCAGGATTCCGGGCTGGGCCGGATAAATCTGATCTAGATGAACAGGCCTAGTTGTGGATCTCTTGCTTCCTAAATTTCAAACCGACACTCCAGCTTTGTAGTTTGTGTTACCGGATACTTAACTCGCAAGCTAAATACGTACTTTCCACACAGAAAAAGAGAAAACGTTCATCTCAATAAAGAGTGTGTATACATACACGATACCAGAAGGAGCGAAAGTAAGTGTAAATAATTGAATAAATGGAGCGGAAGTAATTGTAGACCAAATGATTAGAATCAAATGAATAAATTAATACTAAATCAGATAACTGGAATTAAATAAAATAACGCTACACCATATTCAGATATAAACTAGAATATGACATCTCAAAACAATCATATTCAGTGCTTTGATTCAAGATGTATGTGCTTTTCTCTGCTCCTTAAATAAAAAATAAATAAATAAAAGGTAGTTAAATAGAATAGGAAAAGGGAAAAAAACTAGATATACGGTGATAATTTAGAAAGGCCACGGGTACGTAATTAAAATAGAAAAAATAATATTTTTTTAAATAAAATTTAGTGGAAAATTTGAAGATCAGCCTGGTCAACATGATGTGAATGCTAGCCCTTTAACAGTTATTTGAGAGTATTATTCCATATTTGAATTGCAATGACATGCATTGATAATTAATTCATGAGTTTTGCTATATACAAATATAGTTGCGTACTAATCTGTATACCAATACTGATTTATTCATACTTAAAATTTAAATTAACATTGTTTTCAATAAAATCTACTTTTTGACCAATCACATTACATTGGTGCACAGATTAGTACACAATTATGCTTGTAACTATATTTTTCCTTAATTCATTTACGCAACGCGCGTACGTGAGCCAATGACGGATTAACGTGAAATAGATGCATTTCTTTCTTGTTTATATGCTGTTCATATCAAAAGAATGAACAGTGAGATTAGTAGATTTCATGGGCCCAAAACCACGAATCAAAGAGGGAATTAAGAGATTTTAAAGGGCCAAGTTAATAGAATCTGATATTAATTATTCCTAATCAACTCTCTTTTTTTTTTTGTCTTATCCAATATTCCTAATCTACCGCCAAAAGATTGATGTATAGATGGTCTAACCATGCATGCTTTTTTTCAATATAAATGGTAATAGGCAGAGTTGCTCACAGTGAGGGGATGGAATGGCTGAAGGGCGAAAACGTAACAGAGAGAGAGAGAGAGAGAGAGAGAGAGAGAGAGATGAAAAGAAAAAATGAGAAGCCCTCGTTCCTAAATATTAAAAGAGACAGACTTCTCAAATTTTAAAATCAAAATAATCTTAAAAAATTATATTTAAAATTTTTCTTAACTTTGTAATATTTTTATTCAACATTTTCTCTTTTCTTTTTCAAAATCCAATAAAACAACTTAATTCAAATCATTTCACTATTATTAATATAATTATGAGATATTCATCTATGTTTGGATGGTAAGAGTATTTCATATTATCTATGAATAGTAGTGAAATAGTTTGTGAATAAGAATAAAATAATAACGAATAATTTCTAAATAATAATGAACTATTTGTAAATAGTAGTGAAGTAGTATGAGAGTTTCTAAAAATAGTTTTGTTCCCAAACATGCCAAATTTTTATGGGATCATTGGACACTAACCATTTGATCACTCTCTTCCTCCAAATTCTCAATAAAAGAAAAGGTAAATGATTCTTCTTCAATAAAGGATACCCAATAGGAGTGGCACATGGTCCGGGCCCATGCATGCCAAATGTTTTGCGTGTATTCTTTGTGGAGTAATGTTATAAATTACACTATCTTTTCACTATGTAAAATGTAATACATTTATCATCTTACTAGTGGGATGAAGGTATGCTGAAAAGGAAGTGTATAGAATTTTCCTTTCTTATGGGATGAAAGAATCAAAGATAGACTTCTTTTGAAGAATACAAAATGACGTGTGTAAGTGGTTGCCTATTTTACTAGAGATGCTAGGTTGCATTTCAAAAGTGCCCCAAAAGTATTCCCCAATGCATTTTGATTTGTTTTTTAAATGTTAAAAACACACACACTCAAATTCACTAATGGTAATTTTTGTAAACATTTAAAAATAATAAAAAATTAAAAATTAAAAAAAAAATGCACTAAGTGCACTTTTGGAGGACAAACTATCATTTTCAGATCTTGAACCTATTTCTCTTCAAATCTTGAAAAGGGTGTATGCAGTTTTGTATTTGGAGAGGAGGTACTTCACTCATGCTATGGCTCCGAAACTAATGGGCCGGTTACCCTTATTTACAGGCCGTGAGAGAGAGAGAGAGAGAGAGTGACAAAAACTAATCCGCATGGGAAGCTTTGGCTTTCCAGGACAGGTTATCCGCCTAGAAGTGTGGTAAAAAATTTAGAGTTTTTATTTTTCCTTTATGGGTAATATAAATGTTATATTAAGAATGATAAATATACAAATCCAAGTATATGAGTCTCAAAGCGGTTATTTATGAAAGTGTTGAACAAGACTTGAACATGATTTAGGGCTTTTTCCTAACATTAACTCATATAGGTAGTATAGACAGTGGGGAGAACATCTAATAAAGAATAATGATATATACAAGCTCTAAATATACAAGCTTCAAATAAGTTTTTATTAAGAAAAGAAAAGAAAAGTAAATCACACTATGAAGAAGTGTGAAAAAATTAATTTTTTCTTAACAAGATCAATTTTTTTACAAAAGACTTACGCAAATATGCAAACACATATTTCGAGCTTATCTCTCTCATTACTCATCTATAAATACCTTAAACAAGTTAACATTAAAGAAAAGTTAAGCGAGAAATCACTTCGAATCGCCTACAGTTTCATATTTCATAGCATGAAAAGCAAGAAATTGAGTTCATGGATAAATTGACACAAAATTTACATTTTTTATAATTGATTACACATAAGCAATCTGCAAGCCAGAGCTTCCATATCATTACCGGGATACAAATCAAACAATCCTCAATTACAAATTCAGAGGAAATTTTAAATAAAATTTCTTAAGAGCAATACATCGATTCAAAATCAAGTTTCATTAAAATAACTAATGCTATTAATTTTAATTTCTCCATTTTTTTTTTGGACTAAAAAAATCTAACTTGATCAAAATAATTAATTAATTAAGTCAGAATTTTCCTTGTGGGTATACTTAATTTTTAAAACTGGGAGTTGCCATAATTCATACATATGCACAAATATTTATCTACTTTTGTATGATGTTCGTACTTATCATGGATTGTAGTAGCATTGTCCCATGATGGACCTTGCGGCTCTATCTTTGTCCATTGTGTAAGGAAAAAGTACCCAAAACATTAACCTTTTTTTGGCCTTTTATGCGAAGAATGATTGGTATATCTAGTTTGAAAGAGCTTAGAAAGAATATTATGCAGTTGATACTATCCTTTTTTATTTTTTGACTACTAAATTGAACTGGTATGACTATTTTTACTTTGAGCTAGTCGTAATCTTTATTTTTGGGGCCAAAAAATGTGTGTTGTTGGTAATTATCAAAGCCCATGATTGGGACAAAAGTTGGTGAAGGCATGATAACTTAAAACAAATATATAATGATATGTAGTTCCTTCAGAATAGGGTTGTAAATGAACCAGTTTGTTTGATAGCCCACTCGGTACTCGCTCGGTTAAACTCAAATTGAACTCGACTCGTGAAAAAAAAAACTCGTTCGTGAAAGCAAATACCCGCTCGATTTGTAAATGACACGTATCCCGACTCGACTCGGCTAAGGCTCGTTTATGCTCGAGTCGACTCGTTAGCTCGACTCGATTAAAACTCATTCATATATTGATAAATATATGCATACACCTATGCATGTATATATGTATTAGCTAATAATATAAGCATACCACTTTTATAATTAAATATATAATAGGTATTCTAATTACTTATATCTATATAGTGAATATACTTCATATATATACTTTATAATTTGTATAATAATTAGTTGATAAAATTTAATAATTTCATATATTAATATGTGATAACCATATATGAAATAGATATATGTTATCATATTAAATGTATGTATTAATAATATATGTAGGCATATAATATATTGTTATTTTGGATAAATATTAACTAGTTAGATATTAATTATTTATAAATTTTTTTAAAATTTTATAATTTAATAAAAGTTCTACTTGTTAGTTGTATAAATTCAATATTAATTCTTTTTTTATTTATTTAATTTATTAATCATTAAATCTTATTCCAAAATAAAAAAACAATTCAAGTTCAAGCTCGGTTCGACTCGAAGTCGTTTGTGGAACGAGCTCGAGTTCGAGTTGAGATTTTAACTTATCGAGTCGAACTCGAACAAAGATTTAACAAAAATTTCGAGCATGAATATTTTAAATCGACCCAAAATCGACAAGCTAAAAACTGACTGACTCGACTCGATTACATTCCACTTCGTAGCAATAGCAATGCAAATCCAAAACGTCAAATTGAAATAGCGGCAAAAGTAAAACCAAATGACTTTAACTACAGTAATTCGACTCCGGCCATATTTGATTGTTCACTGTAGCTCAACCAAATGTTTTTTTAATTATTTTCTTCCTCCAGAAGCGCTCTCTTCCTTCCTTCGATTTTTCCTGTGTCTATTGAAGTAGTTGCTTTTCCCTCGGTTTGTTGCTCCCACGTTGGATTGTCTCGGTTTCCTTCACAATTTTCTCTCCGTTTTCCGTCTCGTGTAACCGCATATCTGTTTCTCCATCTTCTCCATCCTCATCTTTTGCTCTCCCATTGTTTCCAGCCCAAAATCTAAGATCACTTCGCTTGTTTCCTTGGCACGAAAGCGTCTCAAGCCATCTTGTCCAGTCGTTTCCCGTCGACGCAGTACCACTCAAGCCATCTGCTAAGTATGTGACAGATTTACGGGCTTCTCTTCTGGTAATAGAAAAAGTAAAAGAAATATATGGTACCAGTTCTCTCTTTCAAGCTGGGTTTTTATTGGTTCTCTTTTCCCTTTTTCTTAATTTCATTGTCTTCAGTTTCTGGAAAAACAGTGAATTTTTAGCTTTTTTGCTGCCTTCAGTTTCTACAAATCATAATAATTTTTACATGGTAAAACCTCCTGTAGGTATCAGTAGGGGGTTTATAATCGAAGAGAATTTTTAGACCATGTTGGAGACTAATATGTGACATTCTTTTTGGAATGGGATCTAGTTTTAATTATCAATGACATCGTTTCCAGCAATAGCCTCTAGTATATATTAGTAACAATTACTACAAGATTTGGCATGTCTTGTTGTTCTGGTGCTATTACTTATTGCCGATCAGATGTTTGTTATAATTCACTCCCGTTGATTTTTCTATTTTTGCCAAGATCACATTTGGAAAAGAATTTGGGTCAGAATTTGGATACGAGTCCACGGTAAGATCTCAACCTTCTTGATCTTTCCTTGTTGAGCCCTTCTCCCTGCCCTTTTCTTTCTTCTGGCAGTTGGTACTTTCTCACCGCATTTGTAATGAGAAATAAGCTATGCTAGCTGCACTTGTTTTAATTGTATTCCTCTTCTGAATTTTTGATTTGGATGATAGTTTGGTCAATAAATATTAAGAACCTGCTTCATTGCATACCTATAAATACAAAATATTCTCTGGCTACCTCTTTTCGAGAGAGTGATTATTTAATATATACTATCTATCAAGGTTTTCTTGGCTCATATTAGCAATTGTTTGGTCAATGCAGCAATTGATTCCAGTATTAGACTGAACCCAACTCCCCTTCTGGAGCTTTCATCTGCAATTGGCAGCAAGGACCTCAGTTAGCTTGGGTCAAAGTTTAATTTCAGCTGCAACTGTTGAAAGCCATTGCTGAAGCTGCAGGCGAAGGCATCGTATTTTGTGACTGGGCTGTGTTTTAATTTTGTCGATGACCTGATTTTGTGAAGCTAGTATGTTTTGTGAAAGATGGCGATGGGCTAGTATTGTACTGTATGGGATTAAGCTGGAAGTTGTTGTTTTGAAACTTGAATTGTGGTTGAAAGCTAGTGTGGGATTGATGTAATTCAGTGGCCTGGAATTAGTATGTCTTTTTTTTTTTTTTTGTCATTAGTTTTAGATGAAATCAATTATTTAGTCTTTCTAGGTAGAAGATTCATTGTCATACTCATTGTTTTAGATATTTGGTTGGTAATTAAAACATTTATATAGAATTTTAGGTGAGTTTAATCATAAATTTGTAGTTATTAGTGATAAATAGTCGTTGAAAATATGATTGTTTAAACAATAATTTAATTATAATTTGATTATTAATTAACATATGATCAATAGAATTACAAAATATGAGAAAAATAAATTAGATAAAAAATAATAAATTATCAATATTTTATAATTAATATTTTGACTAATAGACTATAGATAGATAATCCAATATGGAATAGGTTTTGACTGGAATAGTCAAATATAAAATCACGTAATATTATGCAAATTATAACTGTGCATATTCTAATGCTAATCAGAAAGCATGGAAAAGGTTGGGAATAGCAAATAAACTTACTTTTAAGTAAATTTATGATAAATTTCTAGTTCCATGAAGACGATGAACTCTGAAGCAACAACCACATAGAATCTTTGAATGAAAAAAAAAAAAAAGAAAAAAAAAAAGAAGAAGCTGAAAACAAATGGAATATGGAATAGAGAAAATCTTATTAACCAGTCATTATATATATATATATATATTCAAAAAGTATGCTGCCTGTACGATGTGATGGTGCACCATTTCAGTCCATTCACCCCGTGGTAATATTTTTGGAAGACTTTTGTTACATATAAGTAAAGCTGCGTACTAATCTGCATATCAATATTGATTCTTTTATATTTAAAATTTAAATTAGTATTGTTTTCAATAAAATTTATTTTTTGACCAGTCACATTAAATTGATACACATATTAATGTATAATTATACTTGCAAATAAATTTTTCCTTTTTAGGATGATGTGAAAGAACGCCTTGTAGGAGAGTTAAGATGGTTTACGTGTTATACCATTTTAAATATATATTTATTATTTTTAAAAGATTTTTTATTGGCATTAAATTATGAATAATTAAATAAAATTAAAGATATTATTTATTGAAAAACGAAGTTAGATTTCTTGATAGAAGAAAACAGTTCTTAGAAAGTTGTAGATATGGATCTTGGCCAATCTACATAAATATATGTGTCTTCATCAATCACGACATTAATATAAATAACCAGATAGGTTGAAAACCTCAATCTAATACTTTCCATATAGAAATTTGTGAGGGTTCACAATTCAGAAATAATTAGTTCATGCGAATACTTGATCAACGATGATCAGAAATTAGTATTCTAACAATTCTTTTATTGTTAGATTTTCTCCCAAATCTTAAATTAGTGGTGTTAACAATGTGTTTCGCACACCGGTCATCAGACTCGATCACCTGCGACACAAGGAAGACGAGGGATCGAAGTTGATGAAATATCTCATATGCCTAAGTCAGTTTGTTGATCCTTAGAGGAAATTTTTGTATATGAGAGAAAGTAAAAGTTGTTGTCGGCTTTAATGCAGTGTGGATTCCCCAGATTGTGTCCCCTGTGGCAGGTTGGTAAGTGCGGCCATCTTGCCATGCATCATGCTAGGGACTGGAGGCCTTATCGTGATATTTGTCCACATCTATTATCTGGTCCTTAAATGTAGTGTGGCCCTGCCACTACGTGTGTAATAGCCCGCTAGAAATTCAATGGTGAAATTTCTATAGACTTTAGGAATCTCATGAAAACTCTATAAGTTTTCACGAATCGACTAATCGCATAGGTTTTAGTCTATCAACATAGTTAGTGTTATCACTCACTATAGTGCCAGAAATGTGATTTTAATTGTTTAAGATAGTTAGAAGTGGCAGAATATATTTTAGTCTATACCACTAGACTCAATTGAATATTTAGGATTTTTCAGTACAAAGTTTATTACGTTTTTTTTTTTGAGTGAATAGTAACCTTGAAAAACATACTAACTGCAACGTTTTCAAAATCACAGTGTGGAATGTCCAAATTAGGTTAGAGAAGTTTTATTTGGACACTTGGCAAGATCTTAACCACACATAATGAATAATATTAGATACTTGGCACAAAGTGAAACCATTAGATGGATTTGTGAAGGAAATCAAGGTGTGAGATCACGCCATCTAAGCAAAACTTTTTTTTTCATCTGATCAACCAAATTGAGTTAGATGAAGAGGGTTTCAACCCTAGTAAAACCCTAAATGGTTGGAATCCTTTTGAAACCCCAAAAACTTGGTTGAAACCGAAACCCTAAACGGTTTCCCCAAACCCTAAAGTTGGCATTCAAACCCTTTTTGATCCAATTTCTAGTATTGTGTTTAATCACTTGATTAAATCACTTTCACATGCTATTAATTTCTCAAATTCCTATTATGACATCTTTATCCAACATTTTAAACCTTAGAAATTTGATTGGGCCAAGAAAAATTGGATTTGGGCTTGATAGCATCTCAAACCCTAACCAAACCCCCTTTAAACCCCAAATTGAAGCCCACTTGGTTGAGGCCCACTAAGGCCCACTAAAGCCCACGAATTTTGGCCACCTTGGCATAGCTTCTTGGAGAAATTTCCTCCCCCACTTGGCAGACCATTCATTGCATCAAGTTGCACTCATTAATATGGAGGAACCCACCCCATCAAGTCCCATGTCTCATAGCCTTTGTAAGTTGTCTTTTGCCCCCCACTATCCTCTACATTATGTCACATGTCTACACCTCCACTCAATGATCATTAAGGTCCAAATATTCTCCCTACAGAAGTCTTGAGTCGTGCAAGACACACTTACTTCACTTTAATCATTTCTTCACCCCGTTCTTAGAGAGAAACCCAAAAGAGCTCTCTCGGGCAGATTTCTGGGTCTTTTTGCGTGGAGTTTTTCGACCCTTTGTAAGTATTTTCACACGATGACTCCTTCATAAAAGTTGTTCCTCTTTGAGTCTAGTTTCCGTAGATGTATTTTTCGTATCATTCCATGGTCATTTGGTCGGTCAAAAGTATTTTTAACCATGGAAAGGTCATTCTGGGCGTGAATCTGGAGAGTGTGTTATGTTTTGGAGTTTTTGACCAAGCTAATGGATATATCTTGGTCCGAAAATTTTATGGAGTGTTCTTAGAATGTGTTTAAGAGTTTTCATTGAGGTTTTGTTGCATGAATAAAGATTTTGATGATAGATTTTATTAGATCTAGAAACATGAAAACTGGAAGTGACAAAACAGTTTTTATTTGGATAAAGTTTGAATATTTTGAGGTTTGATCTTACTCTAAAGGCTTTGATATTTTTATATGATGATCCTAAGTCTCTTATTTTCATGTTAGGATGTTATTTTGGAGATATTTAGTATTAGTTTCAAAGATATGATTTTTCTATGCAAGAGAATTTCGGTTAGGCCTAAGATTTGATGTTTTTAGGTTAGATCCATGTTTTATTGGGTTTTAGCCATGTGATTTTAATTTTGATGGTTGGATATTCTTTAGGACACGTTTTTAAACCATGTGATACTTTATTTCAAAGATCTCACCTTCTTAAGCCATTGATCAAGAGATTTATCAAAGCTAGTTAAGAAAAAGTTTCTGTTTTTGGACTAAGTGTAAAATCAAAAACTCCAAGTGTTATTTTTGTGATTTTGGTGACTTTAGTTTGATGATTTAAAGCATGGTTTATCTGAGGATGATGTTATGAATATGTTAGAAGTAAGATTAGATTTTTTGGAATTCTTGGAGATGTTTTGATTTAAGGACAAAGCTTGTGATTCAAGTGTTTTGATCTTTTTACAAAAAAGTTTGGTGTTGATTATTAGCTTTTTCTAAATGGATGTTTCAAGTATGGTTTTAAACTTAGGATTGGAAGATGTTTGTTGTAAAATTTTGGTTTAAGCATGAGTTTTGAAGTTGGAAGGAATTGTAACAAAAATCAAGAGAAATGGCCTATGGATGTTTCGGCCATAGTGTGTTTTCCATAGTGTTGTTTTGTTTTAAATTTTTTTCTGAGTTGATATTTGAGTTTAGAACAAAATTTACATGAGGAATGTAAATTTTGGAAATTTTTGGAGTTAGGATATGAAATCCTTAAGTTATGGGTAAAATGGTCGTTTTCCCACATGTAGAGGGTAAAATGATAATTTTACTCTAAGATAACTTGTTTCCATGTTTCTAATTGTTAGTAATTAAATTTCTAACTTTTAGAATGACCTTTTACAGTTTCTCGTATATCGCACTTTATTCTCGTAGAACGTGACAATCGAGGTAAGTTAGCCTCTAACTTACTATCAGTTTATTGTGTATGTGTGATGGGTAAGAGAACTACAATTTATGTATGTATGTTATCGTATATGCCATGTCATGCTATGTCATTACATGTTTATCTGCTACGTATGATTTAATCTCTCATGAATAATTATCTGTTACATAATCTTTTCTATCATACAATGATGTATGTTATAAGTATGCCATGTTAAGTATGCCATGAAATGTTATGATTAAATCATATTGTGTCATTTACAAGTATACGCCATGTTAGAAAAGTATATGATATTAATTAATATCTCATGCATTAAGAAAGATAAGACATGTTATGTTACGTATAATACGTGGGGCCACAACAACTGTGGAGTACGTATTATATTTTATGTTACGTGAATACGTGGGGCCACAACAACTGTGGAGTACGTATTATATTTAATGTTACGTATATACGTGGGGCCACAACAACTGTGGAGTACGTATTATATTTTTATGTTACGTGTATACGTGGGGCCACAACAACTGTGGAGTACGTATTATTTTTTATGTTACGTGTATACGTGGGGCCACAACAACTGTGGAGTACGTATTATATTTTATGTTACGTGTATACGTGGGGCCACAACAACTGTGGAGTACGTATTATATTTTATGTTACGTGTATACGTGGGGCCACAACAACTGTGGAGTACGTATTATATTTTATGTTACGTGTATACGTGGGGCCACAACAACTGTGGAGTACGTATTATATTTTATGTTACGTGTATACGTGGGGCCACAACAACTGTGGAGTACGTATTATATTTTATGTTACGTGTATACGTGGGGCCACAACAACTGTGGAGTACGTATTATATTTTATGTTACGTGTATACGTGGGGCCACAACAACTGTGGAGTACGTATTATATTTTATGTTACGTGTATACATGGGGCCACAACAACTGTGGAGCATGAAGTATGGGGCCACAACAACTGTGGAGCATACACTACGTGAGACACAGCAATTGTGACACGTAGAATACGTGGGGCCACAACAACTGTGGAGTACGTATTAAGTCAAGTTTCAGATCAAGTGCATGATAAGTCAAGTTTCAGATCAAGTTCATGTTTTGTTATGTACACGTACATGTTATGTTCATGATCAAGTTATGTTCCAAGTTCATGTTCACATCATGTTAAGTTCACGTTTACAGTATGTCTCAAGTTCACGTTTATGTCATGATATGTTCAAGTTTATGTTATTTTCAAGTTCATATTTATGTTATGCATGTTTACGTTCATGCTACATTTCAAGTCCATGTTATGTTTTAAACTCAAGTTCATGTCATGTTAAGTCAAGTTCAGTTCACGTTTAAGTTCTGGTTATGTCATGTTATATGTCAAGTTATGCTATGCTTATGTACGACTTTACTTATGCATTTATGCTTTTACTGCCATGCATGCATCTTTAACCTGTGTGTGAGTTTTATGTTAACTTACTGAGATTTGTAATCAAATCTCACTGTGGTAGTCCCAACTACCATTCCCCCCGAATGGTAGATCTTGTTACAGGACCCAAAGAAGAATTGGAATCTGACCATCTGAATACGGTCATCTAGGCTACGGTGCGATGTTGATGATGGTATAGTATTTAACTTAGGTTAATGCTTGTACTTTTGGAGTTGTATCTCAAGTATTCTTTTGATCACAACCATTTTGGACTAGTGTAGTGATCACGGCTTTTTAGTATGTTTTTATGTATGAAATATGTTTCAAGTATTTGGGATATTTTTAGTTTGGTGCATAGTATTGCTAAAGAAAAAAAAAAATAATCCGCTGCGAATATTGCATAATGCTAGATGCATGTTAGGAACATTGCATCCTATATGTCATATATGGGGGCAGGTAACCTTGTGTTACATGTCCTGACGCTTCAGATGTCCGTCCGATCCCAAACGGAAATCTGAGGGCGTTACAACGTGCATGTGCAGGGTCGTCACAGAAAGGTCGATATCCCATCTTTCCACACTGGCACCTTCCCGTGCAGCCCCTGGGCCTCCTTATTCTTTACCCAACTTGTAGGCTAACTATACTTTGGTCGCTGGGCCTCTCGGGATAAGTTTGGCCATGTCTGGTAGGGTGTAAACATCCATTTTAATTACTGCACAAATACCTACCACACGTGTGTGGTGAAAATTCTCTCATTCTTTTCTTCTCCTTCCTCCATTTCTCTTTATTTTCTCTTCTTTTTCTTAAAGACGCACGATGTCTCATTGGTTTGTAACGCTCAACAGGTGGGTTGTCCAAATTATGCACCTGTTCGCTTCCCCACCTCTAGGTTGCATGTGACAGTTTGAACCTAAGCTTCCTAGTGCAGCAAAAATTGTCGGATCTATTGCCTGTCATTTTCACTTTTAGCGATATGTGTCACTCTCCTGTCTGAATCCCATCCCCCTTCGCCTTCCTTCTTTCACACCTCTCATGTTCTTGTTGCAACCTTTGAATGTTCCCAGCCTTCTTGCATCCCTACTTCCTTCACCATTCGATCATCTCCAGCCCTCCCTCTTTCTCTCCTTAATGGCACCCAAGAGCACTTCTCGATTCATGTCTTGAGGTTCACGTTCGTCCCGTCTAGAGAGACTCTCGGGGGCCTAGATCCTCCTTAGATTCGAGATGACTCTGAGTTCTTCTCGGGGTACCACTAGGCCTCTGTTGCTTCCACTACTGACCTGAGGTCAGTGAAATCTTCTTTCGGGGTGCCTAACTCCCAGGATTTAAAGATTTCGGCAGCTTTATCGCAGCTTCACCTTAATGCGTGGAGGATCTTGATGTCCTAATACATTATTTGGCATATGGTTTTGGGTACCGCAGGCGAAGATTACCTTGACTTGACTGCCAGGGAATTTCTTTTTACACATGGGGTATGGAAATCTGTGCTTCTTTTGTTCTCAACCGGGTTATACGGGTTTTGAAAACCCATTTTTCTTGTGTCAAGGACCGATCGAAAGGTTATTCTTCATGTCGGGTCAAGGTTGAGAGTTTCCTACTAGAGAGATAGTCTATCACGAGTTTCCTGTCCGTGCCATTTGGAGAATTGTGCAGGACGACAAAGAGATTTGCATGACTTAAACTGCACAGGAAAGAGCCCAATTGGCGACGGTTTATGCTTAGGTGGGGACACATCAGGAGGAAATCCATGCCAAGACCAAAGCCAACATCGATCGGTTCCTAATTTTTTCAAATCGATCATTTTTTAGTGGTCGTCACATCCCAGGGGGGTCATCTACTTCTCAAGACTAGAATAGGCCCTCCAGTCCTCCGTTGGAGGGAAAAGGGAATAAGCCTCACACTGACATCGAGGAGTATCAGGAGATATCGGGATCTAGCAACAACGATAGCAGCTCTGAACTTGCCATAATGCCTCCTCCGGGTCGGTCTTCCTAAGCCTCATCCATGTCGAAGGCTACAATGCCAGACCAGGATCAACAACCTACCATGGGTCGTGCATGTGGCTCCCAACCCGTCCAATTGAAAAATTAGTTCCACTCATTCGAACTACTCTCCCACTTTCCCTCTTTCAAATCTTGTACTGTGGTTCAATACAATGCTTTTAATGTAGTCGTTAGGGGTTACGTTTCAATACATTTATACTCTTTTCCTCTCAGCATCCTTGACAAAGTCAAAAGAGATAATATAAATTGGGTCAACATGATAATCCCAAGTTATAAGTATGCATGATGAAAGTTATATATTAATTTCAGTGCAAATTAAATTTCATAATAATTAATCTTTATTAGATAGAACTAAGTTTTGTAATGATCGTAATTAACTATATCTTAACCCAAAAGACATGACCAAACTCTATATAAAAAAAAAAAAAAACCAATAAACACTATATAGAGGAGTATTTCCCTAAATTTTTAGAAAATAAAATGTATGGATCAATCAATTAATAGTTGTTGAACCCAAAATTTCAAGTTTTGTGTAATTATACATCTACACATGGATTTTGATGATAACAAATGAATTCAAAGAATAAAGGAGTTTCAAGCTCAAGTTATCTACACAATGGAGTCAAGCACATCAAGAAACTAAGCATGAGCAAGAAGGGAGTAAGTTCACATTAAAGTCATAGAGTAATGTTGTAAATCTCTTCAAAATTCGAAATTAGGATTAAGGCTCAAAATTAATATTTTATCATAAAATATTAAAATACATTTTCCACATGTGCATGAATATTTTGAAAATTAAATTTGAAAATTTTAAAAGATGATTGATTGTCATATTTCACATGTGCATGACATGATTAAAGGTTTAAACTTTGAAAATATTAAAGATGATTGATTGTCATCTTTCACATGTGCATGACATGATTAAAGGTTTGAACTTTGAAAATATTAAAGATGATTGATTGTCATCTTTCACATGTGCATGTTTTATTTGAATATTTTCAAAAGTGATTGATGCTTTTCTTGACTTATGCAAAAGGAAGATGTCTTTGTTTGAAAATTTTGAAAAGTAAAGTGTGCTCCTTTTGTCATATGCAAAAAGTAAAAGATTAGGTTTGAATTTTTTGAAAAGCAAAGTGTGCTCCTTTTGTCATATGCAAAAAGTAAAAAGATTAGGTTTGAATTTTTGAAAAGTGAATGATGATGTCTTTGACATGTGAATCTTTTTAAATTTGAATATGAAGTCTCATATGCCTATAAATAGATCATTTGAGAGCTTCACATTCACAACACCAAGAGCATACAATATTCATTCAAAACTTTCATTCTCTCTTCTCTAAGCATTGAGCCTTAACTCTTATTCATTTTGAGAGATATAGTTTGTGCTTGTATTGTTCTTATTTCACTCATTGAGGAGTGTTTTCTGATATTCTACCCACTATCAATTCTTGTATCAGTAAAAGGGTGTGTACAACCCTTGTGCGTGTAGAAAGTGTTCTACACAGGGAATCGTTGAATCACCACGTGTAAGGTGATTGCAAGTGTAGAGGGTGTTCTACACGGATCCTTAAAAAAAAAAAAAGAAAAAAAAAAAGAAGAAGCTGAAAACAAATGGAATATGGAATAGAGAAAATCTTATTAACCAGTCATTATATATATATATATATATTCAAAAAGTATGCTGCCTGTACGATGTGATGGTGCACCATTTCAGTCCATTCACCCCGTGGTAATATTTTTGGAAGACTTTTGTTACATATAAGTAAAGCTGCGTACTAATCTGCATATCAATATTGATTCTTTTATATTTAAAATTTAAATTAGTATTGTTTTCAATAAAATTTATTTTTTGACCAGTCACATTAAATTGATACACATATTAATGTATAATTATACTTGCAAATAAATTTTTCCTTTTTAGGATGATGTGAAAGAACGCCTTGTAGGAGAGTTAAGATGGTTTACGTGTTATACCATTTTAAATATATATTTATTATTTTTAAAAGATTTTTTATTGGCATTAAATTATGAATAATTAAATAAAATTAAAGATATTATTTATTGAAAAACGAAGTTAGATTTCTTGATAGAAGAAAACAGTTCTTAGAAAGTTGTAGATATGGATCTTGGCCAATCTACATAAATATATGTGTCTTCATCAATCACGACATTAATATAAATAACCAGATAGGTTGAAAACCTCAATCTAATACTTTCCATATAGAAATTTGTGAGGGTTCACAATTCAGAAATAATTAGTTCATGCGAATACTTGATCAACGATGATCAGAAATTAGTATTCTAACAATTCTTTTATTGTTAGATTTTCTCCCAAATCTTAAATTAGTGGTGTTAACAATGTGTTTCGCACACCGGTCATCAGACTCGATCACCTGCGACACAAGGAAGACGAGGGATCGAAGTTGATGAAATATCTCATATGCCTAAGTCAGTTTGTTGATCCTTAGAGGAAATTTTTGTATATGAGAGAAAGTAAAAGTTGTTGTCGGCTTTAATGCAGTGTGGATTCCCCAGATTGTGTCCCCTGTGGCAGGTTGGTAAGTGCGGCCATCTTGCCATGCATCATGCTAGGGACTGGAGGCCTTATCGTGATATTTGTCCACATCTATTATCTGGTCCTTAAATGTAGTGTGGCCCTGCCACTACGTGTGTAATAGCCCGCTAGAAATTCAATGGTGAAATTTCTATAGACTTTAGGAATCTCATGAAAACTCTATAAGTTTTCACGAATCGACTAATCGCATAGGTTTTAGTCTATCAACATAGTTAGTGTTATCACTCACTATAGTGCCAGAAATGTGATTTTAATTGTTTAAGATAGTTAGAAGTGGCAGAATATATTTTAGTCTATACCACTAGACTCAATTGAATATTTAGGATTTTTCAGTACAAAGTTTATTACGTTTTTTTTTTTGAGTGAATAGTAACCTTGAAAAACATACTAACTGCAACGTTTTCAAAATCACAGTGTGGAATGTCCAAATTAGGTTAGAGAAGTTTTATTTGGACACTTGGCAAGATCTTAACCACACATAATGAATAATATTAGATACTTGGCACAAAGTGAAACCATTAGATGGATTTGTGAAGGAAATCAAGGTATGAGATCACGCCATCTAAGCAAAACTTTTTTTTCATCTAATCAATCAAACTGAGCCAGATTAAAGAGGGTTTCTACCCTAGTGAAACCCTAAATGGTTGGAATCTATTTGAAACCCCAAAAACTTGGTTGAAACCGAAACCCTAAACGGTTTCTCCAAACCCTAAAGTTGGCCTTCGAACCCTTTTGATCCAATTTCTAACATTGTGTTTAATCACTTGATTAAATCACTTCCACATGCTATTAATTTCTCAAATTCTTATTATGACATCTTTATCCAACATTTTAAACCTTGGAAATTTGATTGGGCCAAGAAAAATTGGATTTGGACTTGATAGCATCTCAAACCCTAACCAAATCCCATTTAAACCCTAAATTGAAGTCCACTTGGTTGAGGCCCCCTAAGACCCACTAAGGCCCACGAATTTGGCTACCTTGGCAAAGCTCCTTGGAGAAGCTTCCTCCCCCACTTGGCATATCATTCATTGCATCAAGTTGCACTCAATAATATGGAGGAACCCACCCCATCAAGTCCCATGTCTCATAGCTTTTGTAGGTTGTCCTTTGCCCCCCACTATCCTCTACCTTATCACATGTCTACACCTCCACTCAATGATTATTAAGGTCTAAATATTCCCCCTGAAGAAGTCTCGAGTCGTGCAAGACTCACTTACTTCACTTTAATCATTTCTTCCCCCCGTTCTTAGACAGAAACCCAAAAGAGGTCTCTCGGACAGATTTCTATGTCTTTTTGTGTGGAGATTATCAACCCTTTGTAAGTATTTTTACACAATGACTCCTTTATAAAAATTGTTCCTCTTTGAGTCTTGTTTCCGTAGATGTATTTTTCGTATCATTTCATGGTCAGTTTGTCAGTCAAAAGTATGGAAAGTTCATTCTGGGCGTGAATCTGGAGAGTATGTTATGTTTTGGAGTTTTGACCAAGCTAATGGGTATATCTTGATCCAAAAATTTTATGGAGTGTTGTTAGAATGTGTTTAAGAGTTTTCATTGAAGTTTTGTTGCATGAATAAAGCTTTTGATGATGGATTTTCTTAGATCTAGAAACTTGAAAACTGGAAGTGGAAAAACAGTTTTTATTTGGAGAAAGTTTGAATATTTCGTGGTTTGATCTTACTCTAATGGCTTTGATATTTTTATATGATGATCATAAGTCTCTTATTTTCATGTTAGGATGTTATTTTGGAGATATTTAGCATTAGTTTAAAATATATGATTTTTCTATGTAAGAGAATTTCAGTTAGACCTAAGATTTGATGTTTTAGGTTAGATCCATGTTTTATTGGGTTTTAGCCATGTGATTTTAATTTTGATGGTTGGATATTCTTTAGGACACGTTTATAAACCATGTGATGCTTTATTTCAAAGATCTCACCTTCTTAAACCATTGATCAAGAGATTTATCAAAACTAGTTGAAGAAAAAGTTTCTGTTTTTGGACTAAGTGTAAAACCAAAACCTCCAAGTGTTATTTTGTGATTTTGGTGACTTTAATTTGATGATTTAAAGCATGGTTGATGTTAGGATGATGTTATGAATATGTTAAAAGTAAGATTTGATTTTTGGAATTCTTGGAGATGTTTTGATTTAAGGTCAAAACTTGTGATTCAAGTGCTTTGATCTTTTTACAAAAAAGTTTGGTGTTGATTATTAGATTTTTATAAATTGATGTTTTAAGTATGGTTTTAAATTTAGGATTGGAAGATGTTTGTTGCAAAATTTTGATTTAAGCATGAGTTTTGAAGTTGGAAGGAATTGCAACAAAAATCAAGAGAAATGGCCTATGGATGTTTCGGCCATAGTGTGTTTTCCATAGTTGTGTTTTGTTTTAAATTTTTTTGAGTTGATATTTGAGTTTAGGACAAAATTTACATGAGGAATGTAAATTTTGAAAATTTTTGAAGTTAGGATGTGAAATCCTTAAGTTAGGGGTAAAATAGTCATTTTCCCACATGTAGAGGGTAAAATGATAATTTTACTCTAAGTTAGCTTGTTTTCATGTTTCTAATTGTTAGTAATTAAATTTCTAACTTTTAAAATGACCTTTTATAATTCCTCGTGTTTTGCGCTTTATTCTCATAGAACGCGACGAATGAGGTAGTTAGCTTCTAACTTACTATCTGTTTATTGTGTATGTATGATGGGTAAGGGAACTACAATTTATGTACGTATGTTATCATATATGTCATGTCATGCCATGTCATTACATGTTTATCTGTTACGCATGATTTATTCTTTCATGATTATTTATCTGTTACACAATCTTTTCTGTCATGCAATGCTGGATGTTATAAGTATGCCATGTTAAGTATGCCATATGTTACATGTATGCCATGGAATGTTTATATTTAAATCATATTGTGTCATTTACAAGTATACGTCATGTTAGAAAAGTACATGATATTAAATAATATCTCATGCATTAAGAAAGATAAGACATGTTAAGGATGACACGGATCTAATCGTGTTCACCACAAGTTATGTTATGCGGTGCCACGGACTCAAGCGTGGTTCACCTTATGTAAAGTTCATATAAGTTTCAGATCATGTTCAAGTTAAGTTATTCATGTCAATCACGACCCTAAATGCTAGGATGGGGTAATATCCTAGTGGAACTCCTTTGTTCACGCTGGAGTGTCTAAATAGGTGTGAAATTCCCTGGGTTGACGAAGTACAGTCAACAGGTTGCGAATGGGGCCTAAGTAACTGGTCACCGGAGCGCGCCAGGCACTAACGCCGATGGTGCCATATTTTATGTTACGTGTATTCATGGGGCCACAACAACTGTGGAGTACGTATTATATTTATGTTATGTTACTTATAATGCGTGGGGCCACAACAACTGTGGAGTACGTATTATATTTATGTTATGTTATTTATAATGCGTGGGGCCACAACAACTGTGGAGTACGTATTATATTTATGTTATGTTACTTATAATGCGTGGGGCCACAACAACTGTGGAGTACGTATTATATTTATGTTACTTATAATGCGTGGGGCCACAACAACTGTGGAGTACGTATTATATCTTATGTTATGTTACTTATAATGCGTGGGGCCACAACAACTGTGGAGTACGTATTATATTTATGTTACTTATAATGCGTGGGGCCACAACAACTGTGGAGTACGTATTATATTATTTATGTTACTTATAATGCGTGGGGCCACAACAACTGTGGAGTACGTATTATATTTATGTTACTTATAATGCGTGGGGCCACAACAACTGTGAAGTACGTATTATATTTATGTTACTTATAATGCGTGGGGCCACAACAACTGTGGAGTACGTATTATATTTATGTTACTTATAATGCGTGGGGCCACAACAACTGTGGAGTACGTATTATATTTATGTTACTTATAATGCGTGGGGCCACAACAACTGTGGAGTACGTATTATATTTATGTTACTTATAATGCGTGGGGCCACAACAACTGTGGAGTACGTATTATATTTATGTTACTTATAATGCGTGGGGCCACAACAACTGTGGAGTACGTATTATATTTTATGTTACATGAAGTATGGGGCCACAACAACTGTGGAGCATACACTACATGAGACACAACAATTGTGACATGTAGAATACGTGGGGCCACAACAACTGTGGAGTACGTATTATATTTTATGTTACGTGTAATTCATGGGGCCACAACAACTGTGGAGCATGAAGTATGGGGCCACAACAACTGTGGAGCATACACTACGTGAGACACAGCAATTGTGACACTGTAGAATACGTGGGGCCACAACAACTGTGGAGTACGTATTACCCTAAGCTTCTATATGTGTTGATGCGGTAATACGGGGGACACACGGTCAGGGACACGTGTAGCTACCTATTATGGTCACGTTATTAATCAAGACAATTAAATAAGATCAAGTTATTGCAATTCGTCAGTTATGTTATGATTATCTCAGTACATGTTATGTTCATGTATTATGTTATGTTCCAAGTTCATGTTCAAATCATGTTATGTTCACGTTTACGTATGTCCATACGTTTGTTCATGATCAGTTCATTTATGTTATTTCAATGTCTATTTATGTTCATGTCCATGTTATTCACGTTCATGTCATTTGTCAGTCCATGTTATGTTTTAAGCTAAGTTTATGCATGTTAAGTCAAGTTTCAGTTCACGTTTAAGATTCTGGTTATGTCATGTTATATGTCAAGTTATCTATGCTTATTACGACTTAATTATGCATTTATGCTTTTACTGCCATGCATGCATCTTTTAACCTGTGTGTGAGTTTTATGTTAACTTACTGAGATTTGTAATCAAATCTCATGTGGTAGTCCCAACTACCATTCCCCCGAATGGTAGATCTTGTTACAGGACCCAAAGGAGAATTGGAATCTGACCAATTGAATACGGTCGACTAGGTCACGGTGCGATGTTGATGATGGTATAGTATTTAACTTAGGTTAATACTTGTACTTTTGGAGTTGTATCTCAAGTATTCTTTTGATCACAATTATTTTGGACTAGTGTGATGATCACGGCTTTCTAGTATGCCTTTATGTATGAATTATATTTCAAGTATTTGGGATATATTTAGTTTGGTGCATAGTATTGCTAAAGAAAAAGATTATCCGCTGCGAATATTGAATAATGATAGATGCATGTTAGGAACATTGCATCTTATATGTCATGAACGGGGGCAGGTAACCTTGTGTTGCATGTCTCGACGCTTCAAATGTCCGTTCAATCCCAAGCGGAATTTGGGGGCGTCACAAATGTTCTTGCAATATGCCTAAAATATTCTTTATACTAAAGTGACCACTCCAACTATATGCAAACTTAATGAATGGCAAGTAGTACTCCCACCAATGTTCATGCAACACGTCTAAAGTCCTCTTTATATCAAAATGTCCCAACAAACCACATCTGTGCACAAGCAACTCACGCATAAGACTAGTAGGCATAAAAAGTCTTTTCTCTCTAAACAAGTACCAACCTAGTCTATATAAATGAGAAAACGACGCTTTCTCACGTACTCCATACACACTGGAAAAG
>QGSO01000702.1:93203-114919 GCA_011037825.1 Carya cathayensis | reverse complement strand
ATATATATATATATATATATATATATATATATATATATATATATATATAAAGAAAAGAAAATAGAAACAATTCGAGATTCATCCAAAAGAAATCATTCTAAACTAGTTTCTTTCTTTGGTGTGGAAAAAGCTTTGATGTAACTGTTCAGGACGCGATCAAATTAAGACAGCTTTTCTAGATTAATTTCTCTCAAAAGTCAGTTCAAAGATACCTTCTAGTAAGAAAAAAGGAAAAAATATCTCAAAATAAGTAACGCTAAACTTAGGTATCATTTAAACAGTAAGTTAAGTTTAGATGGTTTGAGATAAGATAAAAATTAAAAATTAAATAAAATATTATTAGAATATTTTTTTAATATTATAATTATTTTAGAATTTGAAATAGTTGAATTATTTATTATATTTTATATGAAAATATAAACAATTATAATGATGAGATGAGATGAGATACTTCTTGTATCCAAACCTGACAATACTAATTATTCGAGAAAACTTTAAGATCTGACTTGGTTACACAGATGAGCTAAACTGAGAAATTTGTTAATAATTGTGAATAGTTATGAAATGATTTGGGTTAAGATGTTCTATGAGGTTTTGATAAAGAGTTTTGCTATTCATCATCCCCACACACCACACTTATTTTTAATTTTAAAAAAAAAAAAATTATTTTATTCTTCCGAAACTAATTGAGGTCTTTTACTAAACATCCATATACTACACATTTGGAAAGAGAAAAAATTAAAAGAATATAGAAAATTATGTGTGGTGTGAGAATGATGAGTATAATTTTTCTTTGATAAATAAAATAGAAAATGTTGAATAAAAATGTTATAAAATTTAAATTTATTATAATATAATTTTTTAATATTTCTTCTATTTTACATTTTGAAAAAATTAAATTATTTTTTGTGTTTTGTTTGGAAATTTGGAAAAGTTGTAATGATTAGCTAATGATTCAATAAAAAAGTTGAGAATTTGAAATTGAAAAGTATTTGTATTAAAAAGAAAATTCTATACATCATACTACTATCCCACTTGCATCTCACTATATATGATGTGACATATTTACTGCCATTAAATGATCATTTATTACATGCTTCTTTATCATCAAATGGTAATAAATACACCACATCATATATAATAAGATGTAAGTAGGATAGTGATGTGGTGTATAGCATTACTCATATTAAAATAATGTTTAAATATTGAGATGAGATAGATTAAAACTGGTTAAGATATAGTTAATTATTACTATCATTACAAAATTTAGTTCTACCTAATAAAAAATTATTAATAAATTTACCACTCAAATTTATTTTTAGGATATTTATAACTTGAGCTTATCATGTTTGACCCAATTTATATATTAAAAAAAAAATAAAGAGAATCAATGGTATGAGACCTGATGATCTCCGAACATCTCTTATGGTTTCTAGGTAACAAAGGAGACAAAATGTGAAGAGATAACAAGTCTATCAAAATTAAAAACAAAATGGCCCCGTTGGTTAAATTAAGGAGATCCTCATCTTAAATATAATATATTTAAGTGGATTAATTATTGATCAATATTGAACTCTTTCGGAACGACCCCTCTAAACTCCCTCCCTTCTCTTTCTAAACCCTCACCAAACTCCAGAGGCACGTGACAAGGGGTGGGAGCTTCGACTCCCCCCTCTCTTCCCTTCCCCTCCCTTTCTCCTTTCTGTATAGCATTTATTTTGTTTTTATTTTGGTTTTTTTTCAGGCCAATAAAGGAGGAGTTCCGATCGGGTCTTTCCAACCGTCGACCATCAACATGTGCCCCACCAGGATGTTTGCCAGCCGCCGAGCTTCAAGATCACTGATCACGTTGCTAAATAGAGTGGAGTGTAACCCGCATGCACGGGACGAAGACTCGGACTCTGTCAATAAGTGGTTGTCACCCGCCACCGAGGAGCTATCTACAAACACATAACTCAGCTTTTTTGGGACCTCAGACTTCGGGACTTCAAAGATCATCCATCGGCTTTCCTCGCAAAGTGGTGTGTGTCTTGCACGCACCAATGTTGCTGTTGTTGTGTTCTATCCCTCTTATCTCTAAGCTGTTTTCTGATTTTTGTTCTTTTCATTTCATGTTTTGACCCGAGTGGGGTGATGAGCTGCTAGGTCACAATTTAGGACAAGAGCTAGTTAAGAGTAGCAGGCAATGTTATGGTTGGTGGATGTACGACCGGCCTCCACAGTAGAGGTTGCTGTGGTCCGTACGTGTGCTGGGTGTTCATGTCGTTTAGGCTCATGATGCCGATGCCTGCAGTGGGTGTGTTATTGGGGCTCATACTGGTGCTCGTGGTTCGATTGTTTTACTATGTGTTTTGTATTGTAGTTTTTGCGGTTTAATTATTAATAATGTAGAAATAGGCTATTGGACTTAGTACTCCACTTCCCTAGGAGGATGGAGAGGGTCATTCCACTCTGTTTATATAGAGCGCTTCTTTCTCTCTTCGGAGAGTTTTAGAAGTTAAGACAATGATCATCATTATGTGTGTAGAGATGCTCCTGAGCAGATGCGTTAGTTGGTTTATAGTCTGATTTTTCTATATTGATAAGTCATAGTTGTAACTTCAGTTTGTTAAATGAATTCAATGAAATTTGTTTCCATAAAATAAAAAGATAAAAAAAAGTGGATTAATTATTTTATTTCCTTTATTAATTATTTGTTGCAATAAGTTGAACTATTCACCAATCAACTGAATGTTAGATTAAAATATTACCTAATATCACATTATTGGATGATGATAAGATGATAAAAAAGAGAAGATGAATAAAATTTTCAAATACTTTACATATATAAGCAAAGACTTTAGACTTTCCACACACGTATACACCACATTGGGAGTAAGCAACAAGCTCTCTACTGGGTGTTCAGTTGATGATTAATTTTCTATTCATGGCATTTCTTTTCTTTTTTTTTTCTTTTTTTTTTATTCGGTCAATGCATTTCACTATATTAACTTGGGACCGAACGCTTGAAGACTCGAGCATAATCAACAATTTGAAAAGACGTGTTCAAACTCTCATCACAGAAAAATGCGTTGACTGGAAAAAAAAAAACTAAAAAACAAAAGGAATGCCATGAATAGAAAATTAATCATCAAGTTGAGGGTAAGTTTGGATAGTGAGATGAAGATTTTTAGTTTTAGATAAAAGTTTAAAATATTATTTTTTTAACATTATTATTGTTTTGATATTTAAAAAAGTTGAATTAGGATTTGATAAAATTAAATTGTTTATTATATTTTATGTAAAAATTTGAAAAGTTGTAATGATAAGATGAGATAAAATGATAATTTTGTATCTCACCTTACTTGCCAAACCTACCTGCATTCAGTTAATGGGTGATCAGTAGGATTGGATGTGGATTAATTCGACTTAAATTAATTAATAAAAGAAATAAAATAATTAATCCACTTAAAGGGCCGGGGCCTTTTTTTTTTTTAATGGATTTGTTATATATATCTCTTGGCATTTTGTCTCCTCTTTAATTTACTTGGAGTTAGAGTATTAATAGTGGCCTCAATAAATTTTGACTAAAATTTGATTAGAAAATTTATTTTTATAAATTTTAGCTAGTCACTTTTTACAATACCATATAATAGATTCAACAAATATTTCACTATTTTATTAAATGTTGATTTTTAACTTCTCATTATTTTAATTCTAATTGTAATTTGAATATTTAATCATTATTAAAAAATTCCCCATTAATAATTTAACGTTCAAGTTATTTCAACGGATAAAATTTTTTAATGGCCTTTTTTTAACCGTAATATTTTTTCAACTGATATATAGTTGTATTAAAGATTATAGATGTATTAAAGTTTATTATTGTATTAAAGTTTATGGTATAATTAAACATGGGACCAAACTAATTAAACATTTAAAATACTGGGTATAAACCACGGTAAAAGGCCAAACTTGGGACCAAACTAATGCTCATGGCCCATGGGACCAAACTTAACCATGGAACCAGATACACCAAACTTAACCATGGAACCAGATACATGATAGCACCGTGCTCTTAAGTTGATCACATATTCCATGACCGAGGATTGACCCCTCTTGTATGAATCAAGGTAAAAGGCGAAATTGATAATATTTTATACTAAAATATTATTTTGGCCAGTAGCACTGGCTCAATAAATTTAGCAAGTGAACACTTTAAAGTTAAATTTATTGTTCATTTGTTATAGTTGAAAGTTAAATTTACTGTTTATTTGTTAAGCCCACTATAGTCCCATTTTGTGCAATTTAGTTAAACGTTAGTTAAATTTTGACTTTGTTAAATGCACTACTGGTGCTCTAATGAGAGATGTTGGGAGATTATTAGGTGATCTCCATACCATTAATTTTCTTTATTTAAAATTTTTATTTAAGATGGGTCAAACATTATAGGCCTAAATTATATATCATAAGTAGTATTATCATAAAAGTATATTTAAGTGGTAATTAAATTTCATAATAATTATTTATTAGATGAAAAATCCTCTATAGATTATATGGTGTTGATGAAAGTTGCGTGGATACAATAATTTGAAAAATAAATGCGACTTTGAGGCTTGTAGAATGCTGTCTTTAAGGTGATAATTGCCCCCACTCGAAAAAGTTTGCTATCATGTTACAAGTAATTCACTTCCAGGATATAACAAAGTCACTAATTGTAGATAGCAATTTTGAAGTCTTTCATTTAAAGTTTCCTTATAAAATTGTGTAAGTGACCGAAAAAATGAGAGGATTGAATGAATAAATTCATGGGTCTCATCCTCTATTTATAGAGGGTGAAGTGACACTATATGAAAAATCACAACTCCATACTTGTGATTTTTCAACTGGTAGTTATAGTTTAAAGGTCATGTTGTTTTATTTAGAGACCAAAGAACATGTCTGGTCAAGTGGTTGGACACCTCTCTCCCTAAAGGGAGGTCACCGGTTTGAACCACACCTATTATTCAACATTTCTGTTCAACCCATGCATGGTGCCTCTTCGGCCCACCCTAGACATTGTATCTGTTCAGCCCATGTGTGGTACTTCTTCAGCTCAACCGGTTCAGCCCATGCGTGGTGTCTCTTTAGCCCAACATGTTCGGCCCAAGCATTGTGCTTATCCAAGTCCAACACTTCACTTATTCCACAAAATAAATGGTATGTTCAGCCCATGCGGGGTACCTCTTCGGCCCAACCGGTTTGGCCCATGCGTGGTGTCTTTTTAGCCCAAGCATTATGTCTCTTCAGTCCAACATGTTCGGCCCAAGCATTGTACCTATCCAAGTCCAATACTTCACTTATTCTGCAAAATAATGAAAGTGCACTAGTGGAGTTTTGAACTATTACCCATTCATTTGAAATAACACATTACTACCACTAAACCAATGCATTTCTTTGAAATGATGGTTCACTAAAATATATAATAACCCACATTCAATAAATCCATATATTTAATATCACAATCTATAATAAATAAAACATATGGTACCTTAATCACACTACGTTCAGGATTTCAAATACTACATTCATCATATATGAATTAGAAGTTCTAGATTTAAAAAAAAAAAAAAATTACTAATTCAATGTGATAGGCCAAATACACTTTATAATAAAAAATATTCTACAATTTAATGTATTATATCAAATTATATATATAAATATATATATTGGAAGATTCCTTCCAGAATGACTTGTTTTTATAATTTTATCATATCGAAAAATATGTGTTAATGTAACTATGTAAGAGCAAAGTTCTTGAAAGACGACAACTTTAATTAGATGAATGACAAACGCACATTTTAAAAAAAAAAAAAAAAATCTATTTGATGGTGTGGGGTCTGCATGGCCATGTTCCGTGGGGGCACGCACTACCTGTTTTTTTCTAGTGTAAAGTTGCGAGGAAAGTAAAAAAATACACTCCAATTTAAAACTTGGAAACCCCTTTGGCCAAATGGAAAATGCTAGATACCTGCTGGGAGCTATCGCTCTTAGTGTTTTTTTTTTTTTAATTTTTTTTATTAATGATTAAGAAAATTTTGTTTAATATTATTATAAATTTTTTTATATTTTTGAAAATGTTTAAAAATGATGTAAAAAAAAAAAACTTTTAAACCTTGCAGGAGCTCAGCGGTGGCTGCATGTAGAAGGCTACTTGGCCAAATATGGAGACACGGGTTTGGTTAGACAGAAACCAAGCATGCAGTTTCTGTTCAGCTCTACCAAACTTTAATGAAATACATGTGATTGATGGAATTCCATCAAACATCAAGTCTCAAACAAACACATGATTACCATAATCCATTGAGCCACAAATTAAAAATTAAAAATTAAAAATTAAAAAACCTCTATAGATTATCTGGTACCTCAATCAAACTACGTCCGGCCAGGATTTCAAATCCTATATTCATCATATATACTTCACTCGAGCGTTTAGAAAATAAAAGTTCAAATATTGGCTTATATATATATATATATACATATAAGAGAAAATAAAAGTTCAATTACGAAGATTTCAACTGAATGTAAAAACTAAAAATATCTAGTAGTTGGTGATCGAGAAAATAATAATTTTTTATATTTCCTTTCTTTTATCTTTTCTTTTCAGCGCAATTTTTAGTTTGAGAAATGATTTAGATCAGCCACTGTTTTGGACGGAGGAGCTGCAGTCGGTCGCGCTGATGGGACGAACGGCGTCGCCGGCAGGGTCTGGCCGGTGGTTCAGTCGAGGGGATGGGTTCGGGCCGGTGGTTCACTCGAGGGGATGGCTTTCGCGGGACATTTTCGAAACTGAAAATGTGTTTTGCTTTTCACCGGACGGAGGCCTCGCGGGGACAGGCCAGGCTGACCGGACGGAGGAGCTGCAGTCGGTCGGCTGATGGGACGGACGGCGTCGCCGGCAGGCTCTGGCCGATGGTTCAGTCGAGGGGATGGGTTCGGTCGAAATTGAAAACGTGTTTTGATTTAGCACGTTTTGATTAATTGAAGAAAAAAAAAAAAACCACGTAGGATGTGTTTTGGTGTACACCGCTACAGTGGCTGATCTGTAGACTAACCCAAAAAATAAACAAAGAAATTGGCAACAATCCAATGGACTGATTACTTAATGTTACAGTATTCCTGATGTAGAAAAGTCTGTTCGATAGGTTGTGTTCAAAATGTGAAGCAACAGTAGTAGCACTGTCACCCCGAGAAAATGCTTTAACTTTTCCCCAGGTCACAGTTTTTATGTCGGCTCATGTGTTGTACAAATTCTATATATCAACCATCAAGATTCAAGAGTACTTAATTATTATTTTATATAAAGTCATTTCATATCAAATTTCTACGCAGTTCGAAGATTTATCAGTAATTTTTGTGGTCGATGTGGGATTGGGTCGCTAAATTCATTCACATCTTATTAGTGGCGGATCTACGAATGGGTTAAGGGGGTAAGGGGATTTATTCATAATTTCATGTATATAGAAATTGGCCTCTCCAAAATAAGTAATAATTTCTTTATTTCTTATGCTTTCTAAAATTTTATAAAATTTTTGTATATATAGAAATGTCTCACTTTAATTTTTTTTCTACAACTCTTAGATTTTGTATAATTTCTATATATTATCTATTTTCAATGATGTAGCCACACTAAAATTAAATTAAACCTAAGATTAAGAGAAATAATAAATTATTAACATTGATTCCAAAGTTTTTTATTATACAATATTAAGTTTTTTCATATAAATTATCAATCCTCTAAACTTTATTGAGCAAGGAAAATTAGTTTATTTAAAGTCTCAGTTGTAGTATTTTATGTTTAATGTGACATCAAAATAGATAGATTTTACAAGAAATTTAATAAACTAGTTTAAATATTAGAATAAAAGATAACATTCTAAAAGATTATTTGATAGTTTACATGAATAAAATAATTTTTAAACATTTTATATTTATAAAAATGATAATTGATAAATATATTCTATAAAATATTATCTTCAAAAATTGAAACAGACATTAAGTTACGTTTTTAGAATTTTATTTTTACTGTCTTTGATAAATTATTAAGATTTAATTTTATATATTTTTTTTTATAATTTTGTAATATTTTTTTCTTGTATATAAACATACGGTGTGATAGAAAAGTTGGCCCCAAAAAAAAATTGCTGGTTCCCACTTCATCTTATCCTGCTTTAAGGCTTCGAACAAAACAAAACAAGTCAGCAGCACTCGGGTATCCTCTTTTTCTTGACATGATATTTTACATTAGAATTTTACTACATACAAACACAGTTACGTACTAATTTGTGTACCATTACTGATTTATTCATACTTAAAATTTAAATTAATAATGTTTTCAATAAAATCTACTTTTTAACTAATCACATCACATTAGTGCACAGATTAGTGCACAATTATACTTGCAACTATATTTTTCCTTTACATTATTAACCCGTATACTTTGTTTTCCATCAAACATCAAGTCTCAAGCAAACACACCACGTGAGCTTTTCGTTTATTTTGTCGGGAGTAAGCAACACGCTGGCTACCAGGAATCAATGATTCTCTAAATTCATCGACTTACTTTTGTAAACGTCTAAGTTTTGTAATAATATTCATCGTAATTAACTATCTCTTAACTAATCGATCACTAATTTGAAGTTTATAAAAGCCAAATATAATGACTTAAATTGAACTTTACTGAAATCAGTAGTACGTAAGTACTACGTACATGCAGTGGGTCGTTAATTCAATATTGCAACTCGAGTCATGATAAGTATAACATTAGAGATAGGCGACCTACATGTACCCTTGGGTCCCTCAATTCAATGTACATTACTACGTAGGCCAAGTCCGACGAATGTTGATCAAGTGAATTTCTTTAAATAACATTAAACGTTGGATATATAATGATAATACAATGACTGAAGGGAAGCAAAGGGCTAGATATTTGGACATCAATCAAGCAGTGGATGGCCGATCCTTTAACTTTTAAAATTCCATTTTTTTAAGAGGAGTGGACCGAGTGATACTAGCCCCTGTTTGTTGACCGATTGATTTTTTTTTTTTTTTCTCTTTTCTCTGACCCGTTTTATTAATTGAAACTAACTTTTTAAACAGCTTATGTAGCCAACTTTTGTGGAAATTCGGATAAGCATGGTATTATAAATTTAATTTGATCACGTGCTGGACAGGATTTTTCCACACTAAAGAAAAAAGTAGTCTTTGAGATCAGAGAGAATACCACTTGGCTTTACAAATTCATTTCAAAGCCTAACTTTTTTTTCCTGTACCTGAGAACTTTCTTTCATACTAACTTCGGCCTTCAAGGCAACTTCCAACTTTGAAATGTCTCAAGTACTACGTACAATATAAAACCGATCGAGGGCTTGGCCTTAATAATTGATCAAAATCATCATAGAAAGAGATCTTGATCATGGAATTGCAAATGGTACTGTTTCGGATGCTTGTGTTACTGATCATGTGCTTAGTACTCAATGCATTCGCACGAGCATCGAACGTAATAAATAGTTCATGTCAAGAAGACTGTGGGAATGTAAACATTCCATACTCTTTTGGAATCGGAAATGGTTGTTACGTTGCAGATTGGTTTGAGATAGTCTGCAAAAATGACTCTTTACAGAAACCCCTTTTGAAGAGGTTCAATTACCTAGAGGTGCTGGAGATTATTAACATAACTAAAGAAACAGTTCGCGTTAGCTATCCCATATTTTCGAGCTATACCAATGTCACGAACAACACAAAGAATCTGGGGATGTGTATGAGATTTGATTAATTGAGATCGGTTGTATGTTTTACTTCCTAAGAACTACACGTGTCATAACTTCATTGCAAGGTGTAAATCTACTCTTTACACCAAGTCCGCTTTTAAGTTATTCTCTTCTATATATATATATATATATATAAAGTTGAGGCCTTGAGGGTTGGAGATCATATTGTAAAAAAAGAGGAAGATCATGAAGTTGAGGGTGACTTGGACTTTGTTTGGGCGGTCTGGTTTTCTCTTGTAAATTGGATGCTAGTTGAAGCTTGAGGGTGACTAATAAAGAAAAAAGAGGAAAGAAAGAAAGAAAGAAAGTGGGGTGGGGTCTGCATGGCCGTGTTCCCTCCATAAAATTAGGCTTTAAGTCTAATGAAACGTCTTTGAGGGTTCTTCCTTACCGAAATTTTTGCCATTAATCATGGCTTGGCTGAAAGAGTAATCCGTGAGACATGCACTACATGTTTTTTTTCAATTTGAAATTGCGAGGAAAGTGAAAAAATACACTCCACACACTCCAATTTTTCAAAGTATGGTCCTTGACATTGACGTGGCCCAATTGACAGTAGAGAGAGAGAAAAAAAAATTTTCTTTTAAATGTTGCACTTCTTTACTTAAATTTAAATCTCTCTTTCCCAGAAATCTCTATACGTCGTCCGCCGCCTCCCCCAACGTTGTCCCGCATCCTTCCTTCCTAGCCGGCATACGTTGTCCCACGTTCCCATTTGGCGTCATCCTTCCCCCACCACCCAGCTAATTGTCGCAGGCTTAGCATTGTTCTGTTTTTCCACAAGGATAATAAATGAAAGAAAGTATTTCACATTGAAGAAAAGGAAAGATTTTGTATAGAAATAAATGAAGAGGTTGGAACCAATTTGTGAAGCAAACCTTGCAAATTTCTGACCAAACAGATGTTGAGTTTTTTGAATGAGGTCGAGATATTCCCCTAACAGAGGCAAAGATGGAGATTTTACTCTTAAGTGAAGATGAATTGAAGGAATTCTGGTTCAAGTCCTGCATAAATTAAAAAAATAAAAAGTTAGTTTGAGTACAGATGGGACCCATATCTTTGCAGCGTGTTTAATTTATAAACAGAATGTAGAAGAGTTCACGAATTTCCTAAAAGAAAACCAAAATCATTCAAGAAAAAAAATACTACTCTGTGCAATGTTCTATTGCATGGAATACCGAGATAAGGAAAGAGCAAATGAAGTTAATTTCTGAAACTTATTTAGTTAATTTCTGAAATTTATTTTCCTTGAGTAGGGTAGTAGACTTTCATAACCAAGATAAGTCATGTTAAAATTTTCTTTTCTTTGTTTCCAGTTTCTCAACAACCAAACAGCAAAATACTGCCAAAAGCCTCAAATTGAAGCCCTGGCGACACTATTGAGTTCTGAGACTCAAAATGTTGCCGATGCTTAAAATTTAAGGAAATGATATGGGTAACGGATAATGGGTGCTAGTGGGCAAGATGGGTTGAAGGAGAGAGGCGGTGGGCGTGAGAGAAGAAGAAGGGGAGAAGGATCTGGTTGGGTGATTTTGTGGAGAAGAGAGGCCTAGGCGAGGGAGTGGATCGAGTGAAAGAAGAAGAGGGGTTGAGGGAGAAAGAGGTCTGGGCGAGGGGGAGATCGAGTAGAAGAACCGATGGAAGGGCAATCGACCGGATTTGCCACGTGGGTGTGTGGTGTGTGCTAGTGAACAAGGGGTTGAGTAGAGTTTTTCTTTAAAAAATAAGAGAAATGATTTAGATCAGCCACTGTTTTGGTGAATCCGGAATACACCTTACGTGGATAGCGCTGAAATTCCACTTCTCTCCCTGCAGACCCCACGGCTGATCTCTTTCCTCTCAGATTCAAAACGCACAATTCCAGATGTCCCCCCTCTCCCCGAACTCCCATCCCGCGCCCCCCCCCCCCAAGCCTGAAATCATCCTCCGAAGCCTGAAGATAAACGTCTCAGTGGTCAGACAGAGATCACTGACCAAAGAAATCCAACCCAATCTCAATGTTGTTCCAGTACTTCACTCGAGCGTTTAGAAAATAAAAGTTCAAATATTGGCTTATATATATATATATATATATACATATAAGAGAAAATAAAAGTTCAATTACGAAGATTTCAACTGAATGTAAAAACTAAAAATATCTAGTAGTTGGTGATCGAGAAAATAATAATTTTTTATATTTCCTTTCTTTTATCTTTTCTTTTCAGCGCAATTTTTAGTTTGAGAAATGATTTAGATCAGCCACTGTTTTGGACGGAGGAGCTGCAGTCGGTCGCGCTGATGGGACGAACGGCGTCGCCGGCAGGGTCTGGCCGGTGGTTCAGTCGAGGGGATGGGTTCGGGCCGGTGGTTCACTCGAGGGGATGGCTTTCGCGGGACATTTTCGAAACTGAAAATGTGTTTTGCTTTTCACCGGACGGAGGCCTCGCGGGGATCAGGCCAGGCTGACCGGACGGAGGAGCTGCAGTCGGTCGGCTGATGGGACGGACGGCGTCGCCGGCAGGCTCTGGCCGATGGTTCAGTCGAGGGGATGGGTTCGGTCGAAATTGAAAACGTGTTTTGATTTAGCACGTTTTGATTAATTGAAGAAAAAAAAAAAAACCACGTAGGATGTGTTTTGGTGTACACCGCTACAGTGGCTGATCTGTAGACTAACCCAAAAAATAAACAAAGAAATTGGCAACAATCCAATGGACTGATTACTTAATGTTACAGTATTCCTGATGTAGAAAAGTCTGTTCGATAGGTTGTGTTCAAAATGTGAAGCAACAGTAGTAGCACTGTCACCCCGAGAAAATGCTTTAACTTTTCCCCAGGTCACAGTTTTTATGTCGGCTCATGTGTTGTACAAATTCTATATATCAACCATCAAGATTCAAGAGTACTTAATTATTATTTTATATAAAGTCATTTCATATCAAATTTCTACGCAGTTCGAAGATTTATCAGTAATTTTTGTGGTCGATGTGGGATTGGGTCGCTAAATTCATTCACATCTTATTAGTGGCGGATCTACGAATGGGTTAAGGGGGTAAGGGGATTTATTCATAATTTCATGTATATAGAAATTGGCCTCTCCAAAATAAGTAATAATTTCTTTATTTCTTATGCTTTCTAAAATTTTATAAAATTTTTGTATATATAGAAATGTCTCACTTTAATTTTTTTTCTACAACTCTTAGATTTTGTATAATTTCTATATATTATCTATTTTCAATGATGTAGCCACACTAAAATTAAATTAAACCTAAGATTAAGAGAAATAATAAATTATTAACATTGATTCCAAAGTTTTTTATTATACAATATTAAGTTTTTTCATATAAATTATCAATCCTCTAAACTTTATTGAGCAAGGAAAATTAGTTTATTTAAAGTCTCAGTTGTAGTATTTTATGTTTAATGTGACATCAAAATAGATAGATTTTACAAGAAATTTAATAAACTAGTTTAAATATTAGAATAAAAGATAACATTCTAAAAGATTATTTGATAGTTTACATGAATAAAATAATTTTTAAACATTTTATATTTATAAAAATGATAATTGATAAATATATTCTATAAAATATTATCTTCAAAAATTGAAACAGACATTAAGTTACGTTTTTAGAATTTTATTTTTACTGTCTTTGATAAATTATTAAGATTTAATTTTATATATTTTTTTTTATAATTTTGTAATATTTTTTTCTTGTATATAAACATACGGTGTGATAGAAAAGTTGGCCCCAAAAAAAAATTGCTGGTTCCCACTTCATCTTATCCTGCTTTAAGGCTTCGAACAAAACAAAACAAGTCAGCAGCACTCGGGTATCCTCTTTTTCTTGACATGATATTTTACATTAGAATTTTACTACATACAAACACAGTTACGTACTAATTTGTGTACCATTACTGATTTATTCATACTTAAAATTTAAATTAATAATGTTTTCAATAAAATCTACTTTTTAACTAATCACATCACATTAGTGCACAGATTAGTGCACAATTATACTTGCAACTATATTTTTCCTTTACATTATTAACCCGTATACTTTGTTTTCCATCAAACATCAAGTCTCAAGCAAACACACCACGTGAGCTTTTCGTTTATTTTGTCGGGAGTAAGCAACACGCTGGCTACCAGGAATCAATGATTCTCTAAATTCATCGACTTACTTTTGTAAACGTCTAAGTTTTGTAATAATATTCATCGTAATTAACTATCTCTTAACTAATCGATCACTAATTTGAAGTTTATAAAAGCCAAATATAATGACTTAAATTGAACTTTACTGAAATCAGTAGTACGTAAGTACTACGTACATGCAGTGGGTCGTTAATTCAATATTGCAACTCGAGTCATGATAAGTATAACATTAGAGATAGGCGACCTACATGTACCCTTGGGTCCCTCAATTCAATGTACATTACTACGTAGGCCAAGTCCGACGAATGTTGATCAAGTGAATTTCTTTAAATAACATTAAACGTTGGATATATAATGATAATACAATGACTGAAGGGAAGCAAAGGGCTAGATATTTGGACATCAATCAAGCAGTGGATGGCCGATCCTTTAACTTTTAAAATTCCATTTTTTTAAGAGGAGTGGACCGAGTGATACTAGCCCCTGTTTGTTGACCGATTGATTTTTTTTTTTTTTTCTCTTTTCTCTGACCCGTTTTATTAATTGAAACTAACTTTTTAAACAGCTTATGTAGCCAACTCTTGTGGAAATTCGGATAAGCATGGTATTATAAATTTAATTTGATCACGTGCTGGACAGGATTTTTCCACACTAAAGAAAAAAGTAGTCTTTGAGATCAGAGAGAATACCACTTGGCTTTACAAATTCATTTCAAAGCCTAACTTTTTTTTCCTGTACCTGAGAACTTTCTTTCATACTAACTTCGGCCTTCAAGGCAACTTCCAACTTTGAAATGTCTCTAGTACTACGTACAATATAAAACCGATCGAGGGCTTGGCCTTAATAATTGATCAAAATCATCATAGAAAGAGATCTTGATCATGGAATTGCAAATGGTATTGTTTCGGATGCTTGTGTTACTGATCATGTGCTTAGTACTCAATGCATTCACACAAGCATCGAATGTAATAAATAGTTCATGTCAAGAAGACTGTGGGAATGTAAGCATTCCATACCCTTTTGGAATCGGAAATGGTTGTTACGTTGCAGATTGGTTTGAGATAGTCTGCAAAAATGACTCTTTACAGAAACCCCTTTTGAAGAGGTTCAATTACCTAGAGGTGCTGGAGATTAACATAATTAAAGGAATAGTTCACGTAAGCTATCCCATATTTTCGAGCTGTACCAATGTCACGAACAGCACAAAGAATCTGGAGTTAGAGAAAAGTCCTTTTGGCTTCTCTGAGTTCGACAACAGCTTCGTTGCCATGGGTTGCAACAACTCTGCCTCCATGTGGTCCATTTTTCCCGATGACTCGGTTTCATATGGTGGGTGCAAATCTCCTTGTAACAGAGCTCCATTCACAAATGGAAGTCATTGCAACGCCACAAATTGTTGCCAAGCTACCATTCCTTCTGATCTCCAAGCATTCTCTACAACTCTAGAGTCGAAAAGTTCCTACAATAATGGTAGTAGAGAGTGCAAGTATGCATTTTTGGTACAACAGAATTGGTTTAAGACCAATTTCACAGAGCCGAATCCAAATATGTCCGTTCCAGTGGTATTGTATTGGAACTTTGACAATACAACTTTCTATTCTCTTCCCACAATGAAAAACATGACTGTAAGAAAATACAAGAGCTCGACCTATTCTTGTCCTCGGTGGGTTAGGAAGTCGAGAAACTTTACTTCCTATTATTGTCTGTGCGAGAGTGGCTACAAAGGAAATCCGTATCTCGTTGGAGGATGTAGAGGTAAATTTCTCTTTCGTAACAACCTATTTAGTATTTAATCCATTTAATTCTCAAAAGCTTACATAGAAAGGTGTTGTGAAATAAATTTAATAAGCGTAGTCATTAACATGATCTGCAAATAAAATTTAAAAATAAGTTTTATTGCGAATTAAGTCATATTGTACGTAAAACTGTCTTTGATATCGTCAGCCATCATAGAGATCAGTTATGAAAATTAAAATTAAATGGAAATCTCTTAATTAGTAAAAGATCTCTGTTTTTTATGAAATGATACTATCACATCGGTAAAATACTTAGTACTCCTAGGTGTCGGTGCGAGTATCGCTACAGGGGAAATCCCTACCTTCTTGGAAGTTGGAGGATGTCATGTGATTTATCAGATGATTTTATTTTATAATAAAAATAATTTTATAATATAATAAAACACATCAAATCATATTAATTTGTAAAATTATTTTTCTGTAATCTTTTTGCGATTAGAATATTTTTATTTTAACACATTCGATTACAATGGCAGATATTGACGAATGTGCAAGCGCTCGCCTCAACCAATGTACATATGAAGAACGCTGTGAAAATACTGAAGGTTATTACCGTTGTGTCCCTCCTAATTATAAGAACAAGAAGCCTTTCATAATCATAGGTATATCTGATTCCCAGTCCTATAATTTGCAATATATTCGTTGTGAAATAGATCAGAGGAGCTTCTTTTCATTCCATTCATTTCAACGCAAATAATTGAGGCTTGAGTCAAATATATAAATTTTTTCAGTTTAATTATTATTCATTAACAGCCAACTTATACTAAGTAATTAACTATATGCCCATCTTTTTGGAGTAGTAGTTCTAATTCAATTTTATGTGAACCTGCTTCATGCATAACATAATTTGTCTGTCAATATTCTAGCATTCATAGAAATGTCTTAATTTCTAATCAGCAATTTTATTATTTTACCATTTCCACTAGTGCAAGGAGTAATATCTTTCTATTTCATTGAGACAAATAGGTGTTAGCACAAGCCTTGGTGTATTATTTCTGATTTTCGGTGGATGGTGGTCATACAAAGTGATTAAGAAAAGGATGAGGATTAAACGCAATGAGAAGTTCTTCAAACAAAGACTACTGCTACAACAACAACTATTTACAAACATGAAAAGAGTCAATGTTGTGAACACCAAATTGTTTAATTCAAAGGAATTGGAGAAGGCCACTGATCGTTTTAGGGCTGATAGAATAATTGGACGTGGTGGACAAGGCACCGTTTACAAAGGTATGTTGGCTGATGGAAGAATTGTTGCAATAAAAAAGTCCAACGCAATAGATGAAAAGAAATTTCAAGAATTCGTAAATGAAGTCGTGATTCTTTCACAAATTAATCATAGGAATGTGGTTAAGCTACTTGGTTGTTGTTTGGAGACAGAAGTTCCGCTTCTAGTTTATGAATTCATTCCTAATGGAACTCTTGCTCAATATCTCAATGGCCAAAATGACGAGTTTCCACCAACATGGGATATGCGTTTACGAATTGCTATAGAAGTTGCAGGGGCTCTTTTTTACTTGCATTCAGCAGCTTCTTCACCCATTTACCATCGCGACATTAAGTCTACAAACATCCTCTTAAATGAGAAGTATAGAGCAAAAATAGCAGATTTCGGAATTTCAAGATCTGTTGCTATCGATCAAACTCATCTAAGCACATTAGTGCATGGAACATTTGGATATGTAGACCCTGAGTATTTTCAGTCAAGCCAATTTACAGATAAGAGTGATGTTTATAGTTTTGGTGTTGTTCTTGCTGAGCTCTTGACCGGAGAAAAAGCTATCTCGTCATCAAGAACTGAAGATACCAGTTTAGCTGCATTTTTTGTTAGCTCGATGGAAGGGAACAATTTATTTGACATCCTTGATAATCGAGTTTTGGAGGAAGTAGAAAAAGAAAAAATCATTGCGGTTGCAAACCTTGCTAAAAGATGCTTGAACTTGAACGGAAAGGAACGACCTTCAATGAGAGAAGTTGCAATGGAATTGGAGGCCAACCAAATGTCACCAAAAGTTTCTAACCTTCAAGAGAAATACGGAGAGATTGAAGATGTTAGAACTGAAATATCCAACCAATATGATGTTGTTTCTATATCAACAATGTCAGGTATGGATAGTATACTCATGACCTCATCTTTAGATTCACAACCATTAATATTATCTTCTTAGTCATCATGTGATGTTACACCTTGATTTGTGTTGTATTGTTTGTTCAATTTCATCTTGTAAGCTCCATAATTTGCACTTTTCATTGTCTCACAAAGATAATCTTATATATGGTAGTATAAGCATAAACATCCATTGTTCTTTTCGGTTTCATAAGTATATGTTTTTCTATACGAATAAAATGGTTCCTAAAGCTGCATTAGGATCTAATCTCCGATGAGAAAAGAAGAAGAAGAAGAAGATAAAAGAACTAAAACATATCCTCCATATTATATTACCCTCTGGGTTTCTTCAGCAGTTTAGAGTTAATAGAAAAAAAAGAAATCAGCTCTTCTTTATATTGATCTTTAATAGCCACCTTTGGCTTTTTTCACCTTTTAAATCTTGCCAAATGAAGATTGTCAACTTGCTAAAACCAACAAAACCCTTGGCGTAATAGGGTTCATAAATTTAGACCATTTTCTTCATGCTCAAAGGATCAAAGAAAGTTTCAAGCTTCATGAATTGTAATAAAAAAAAGCTAGGTAACATCTTGGTTTATAAAGAAGACCATCAATCTCAGGTGACCATTGATCGCTTGAATGTTTATCTACTATTACAAGGTCTATTGCTTAATTTGGTGTGGTGCATTAGATGTGTGGCGCTAGGCTTAAAGCATTTTTTTCACTTTTTTTCTTTCTCTCATTGTTAAACCCTCAAGAAACCACAAATCAGCTAAACGAGCCAACACCACTATATATTTTTCTCAAAGACTGATCTCCATCCAATGGAACTCACTTCTCAAGAATGACAATGGTGCTTTAAACCCACAAGAGACCAAGGTTGTTCGGCCATCTAAACCGTCATGAAAAGGATATCTAGAACAAATCAAACCCACAAAAATCATCAAAAAACTTTGACGAGAGGAGTGAAGCAACTACCAATCCTTAGCCACACACTCTCTCTCCCTACCTTAATCTAACCAATTTATCCCCTCAGTAAATAAATATATTCATGCAATAAACTTTAAGCCAGAAAATTAAGATGGAACTTGCCCCATTCAGGAGGGAATGGATCATTAGGGGACTTGTTATCTGCAAACTCTATTCCTAGAATTAATCAAGTTGCCCAAATCTGCATATTCATGAGTAATACAAATTAAATCTCTCATAAGTTTTCACATTAACTAAAAAATTACAAACTTTAGAGACAATTTGTACCTCTCCAATTATGGGTATGTCTGATAATGCTTTTACACCATCTTGGAACTTCGGAGAAATGCTCTTTACTTGATTGGCAATTTTTTTTTCTCTGTAAAGAAGATAGATAGCTTTCACTCAAGGACAATCTTAATATATAATCTTTTTGTTGATCATGCGAAATATACAGTTATAGATATTTAGGTATTTGTCGTTGCATATCTGCATATGCAAGCCATGACCCACCATTTGGGGGACAATTAAAGAAATTGTATGACAAGATACAACTCCATCAGGTCCTATTCAGTCCATCTTTGAGGGTCCTCCAATGCAATATGCATAAACTGAACCATGAAGTAAAACTTTGAACAGGTAAAATTGGATGAGAAGAAAAGAACACACTTGTAGATCTTAAGCGCTTCAATTGCAACAACACAGAATACTGGGTGTCCAGAATAAGTAAATCCATGAGAAAAAGAACCTGAAAGAAAGGGTAAATACGGTCATATACTAAATAATCATTAATTTGAGAGACTTGCTCAGGAGTGTTCAATATACCGAGTTTGTTGCTTTGAGAATGTATGATTTCGATCTGATACTTCGGGGCACACAAGTACAGTCCAATAGGCATATATGCAGAAGAAAGGGCCTGGAAAATTCAATACATAATAATGAAAACTGTGCTTTGTGCCAGGATTTGAGTACCTATCTCTGAGTTTAATTATATCCCAACTTTACCTTTGCAAGGAAACAAGGTCTTCGTTTATGTTGTACTTGTCGCACCCAAACATTGTGCCCAGCCTTCCAAATCCACAAATCACCTAAGATAAACATATATGAACAAATCAGGCCTTATAATACTATGATAAAAATTAAGATTTGCACATGTATATGGTAATATTAGACACAGAGAGTAAGTATAAACATTTTAGAGTCTCCTCTCTAGAGCGAGTTTCAACAAACACAGATGTGGTGAGCAACAGTTCGTTGGTTTTCCATTAGTTCAGGCTAATCATGTCGAGAGGTGAGAATCGTAGGACGAAAGGCTTAGAGGAACAATGGAGAAAGCTTAAACTGACCGAGGAGGAAGAAGAGGTAGTGGAGATGGTTAGGAACGGAAAGGTGGAGATAGAACGTAAGGGCGAAAAAAGCTTGATAGGGAAGGTTTGCTCTAACCGAGTAGTGGGCAAGGTCATGGTTAGAGCTGGTTTATCCATATCCAAAAGTTATCCCACTTTTTACCTATTGAAGCAAAAAATCAGCCACATTGGATTATCTATATCTAAAATTTTTAGCTTTGATCTATAGTAAATGGAAAGTAAAAAACAAATTTAGTATTTACTGTACACTAAGCAAATCTATATTTTATTATTTTTCTTTAACTCTATCTCATATTTTCAGATCTTATTTCTCTCTCTCTCATCTCAGACGGCACTCAGATGAGTCAATACTTCCATTTTATTATTTTTCTTTAACTCTCTCTCTCATATTATTAGATCTTATTTTACTTAATACCAAGAAAATTTGATGTGAATTATTTATTACTATATAATTATTTATTACTATATTAATAATTAAATTATTTATTATTTATTATTATATAATAAATAAATAGATAATTTAATGTAGATGTTTGATGTAAATAGTCAAAGTCAAATTCATTTTATATTATTTTATTGCTATATAATAAAAAAAATAGCTATTCCAATGTGGAGACTTATGTAAATGGAATAGCCAAAATCTAAATTCATCTTACATTCATCAAAATTGTCATTTACATATGCATAATCCAATAACAATACTCTTAGTAACACTATGGCCAAAATCTAGAGGATCAGTAAAAGGGTCAACTTCCAAGAATTGGATAAGAACATGTTCGTTATCACTTCTGAGACACATGCAGAGATGTACAGAAACCTTGAAGGTAAGCCCTGGTCTTTTGATTCCTCTCTCCTCCTACTGGTGCCTTATGACGAAACGAAAGTCCAGGGAACATAGCTTTCGATAGGGAAGCCTTTTGGATGCAAATCCACAATTTACCACTGGGCTGTATGTCATTGGAATGGGGAAACCAGATAGGGAAGTTAGTGGGAAGGGTCATTGAGGTAGACATAGAAGAAGACGTCATAGGTTGGGGGAGATGCCTACGGGTGAAAGTAGAGTTAGTTCTGAACAAGGCCATCCCCAGGGGTCGATTCATCAATGTGGAGCAGTCTAAGCATTGGGTTCATTTTCGTTTTGAGAAACTACCCAAAATCTGCTTCAAATGTGGTTGGCTCCTTCATGGGGAGATGGGCTGCCTAGTTCACCGTGATGGTCAAGGAGATGAGGTGGAGACAAAGCTCTAGTTTGGGCCCTAGCTTAGGGCAGAAGGAATTGTAAGGCGTGGTTTTAATTCATATAGAAATGAGAGGAAGGGAAGGGCAATTCACAAGTGGAGGTAGTGGTTAGGCAGAGATGGAAGGAGACAAAGGCAGCAGGGAAGAAGGCCAGCAAGTTAGTGGAAAGAACAGGCAGTCTGCATCCACCTTTTCCCACACACAGGTCCCAATGGCTGTCAAAGATGGAAGTCGCCCAGCTGATGGGGTCAAGGTACGGTTTTTAGTGGATTCAAAGGAATGGATGGTAGCTTTGGACGCTGTGCACCAACCCGGTAT
>QGSO01000702.1:0-92298 GCA_011037825.1 Carya cathayensis | reverse complement strand
GGGGTGGTGGAATCCTAAGAGTGACCTTGTGAGAATGTTTAGAGCCACAATGGAGTAAGGGAACTTGTATGACTTGGGTTGGATAGGCAATAAGTTCACCCGGAGAAACCATCATGAAGATGATACATTCACAAGGGAGAAACTTGACAGAGCCATAGCAAATGATGAGTGGAAATCCCAGTACCCCATGTATTCAGTAGAGCTCTTATCACAGCCCAATACTGCTGAATTGCAGCATTGAGAGCAGTTCAAAGATGCTCTTATTCTTTCAAGTATGAGGCCAGCTGGAATAAGGAGGAGGGTTGTAGTGAGGCAGTAGCTGAGGCATGGAGAAAAAACGTGGGGAGGGGGAGTGGTCTGGAAAGGGTGATGAGTAAGTTAGAATTCACTCGGGAAGCTTAGATAGTGGAGTAGGAAGCTTAACAGGGAGAGACTAGAAGCCATAAGAGAGAAGACTCACCTGTTGAATATGTTACAAAGATGTGCAGGGCCTGGAAATGTAAAAGAACAAAAACAGCTACAACAAGAGCTCGATCTGTTGTTAAATCAGGAAGACACAGAGTGGAAACAAAGAGCAAAAAGGCATTGGCTGGTAGGGGGTGACAGAAACAGAGAGTAAGTACCTCAGCCGCAATAAAAAGAATGTCATATTTCTTTACAGCAGCTTGAATCTGCATCAAATATGAAGCATTTTATTCTCTAATGTGTCTTCTCCAACAATTTCATGAGGGGAAAGAGAGGTCTTTTTGGCATTCAAAGCATAATAACACATAATCAAAACTGAGAGGTGGCAGGTACCATCATTAAGGAATAATAATTTAAGAACAATGATAACAAAATGAATATCTTAACTTAATTAGTCATTTTAAGTATTGAAAGTAGAAACGAAGTGGGTGTTCTTCTGTGTGCATGATGTACTTCTAGAAATCAAGGACTTCTTTCATGACAAAAGTAATAACTAGGTATAGGTTGGCCAATACGAGATTTTGACAAAATCAGTTTTCTTTGCCGACAATAACTGGCACCACGTGGCAAAAACTGCATCTTTACCTGCATCATACATGTTCCCATTCGTGTGACCATGTTACTGGCGATTAGTTCAAACATGAGGTTAATTCTGCCGAGTTAATCTTGAAACAGAAAGGATTAGTGTAAAATGATTTTCTTATGATCCCAGTGTCCCTTGGCTGCTAGTAAGAAGATGGAACAGAATGACTTATCAAGGCTCAAGATTATACAATTTTACTCGACTCAACTCATGGAAACTGGTTGGTAAAATTGAAGCAACTCAGTGAGTCAGTTAAGTTTACTTCATAGTCAATTCAAACCACGGGCTGGTTCAGGTCCAATAACTAAGGTTGCATTGAATGTTGGATTTCCAAAGTATGTCATTCAGAAACCATCTGTGATTCTGTATGGTCATTGTATACTGGAAGGATTTCCTAGAAAATGCGTTGATCTTAATATGTGCCATTCAAGCATTTATTTAGATGCCCCTTGAAAGGTAGAGACTCTGAGTATGACATATGGTGCATTTTAAGATACAAACCATTTACCTTGTCAAAATATGTTGCAGGAGGTATCACGCCTCCTGCCCCCATGACAGGTTCAGCAATGAAAGCAGCAATCTGAAATGAGCAACCATATAAATTCAGCAACAAAAGACAATCATTACAGTGGTAGAATCATTTCCTCATAAAGCTTAATGATTTTAAATAAGTTAGTTACCCGTCTCTGGTCCTTCTTAGAGGATAAGATTCTCCAAATTATTGGGTAATCTGGTTGAGAAGTCCTCCTCTGTTTCCCCTGGAATATGCATTCATTTTCCTAATTTAAATGATATCCAAAAATGATAACAAGAAAATCTTAGGCATCACATGTGGTGATAACATGGAAGATGAAAGCGCCAGTAATCATGAGGGCAATCAGTATGCAATACAAATGGAGCTGGCAGATCAAATTTTTTATGCAAAGCAGGAAGGCTGATATCTCAAAGTGAAAAAGGATTTCTGTATGTGAAAAAAATCCTCCAGTAAAAGGACTATAAGAATTTGCATGAGTACAAAAATGTCTCAAACTGTTAATATCCACATTTGTCCAATATCCACATGTTAATATATCTGTCATTTTCTTTTCTTCTTGTATTTTACATTTACTGACAAATTTGTATTTTACATTTTTAATGATATCTTGCTAGAGAGTGACATCTATATCTTTGTTATTACGGACTTTGAGAATATTAGAACTTGAGATATGATTGATTTATTTAATTACTCTCCCCACAACTCCATTTCAGATACTTCTTTAAACAAAGCAAACCTGAGTATCATTTGGCTTCTGATCCACTGTTTACAAAGAAGGCTTTTGCCATTTTTGTTGCCGTAAAAGTTTCTAAAAGTTCCCTTGCCAGATGCTGTAAAATGGAAGAATAATGGAGCATCATAGGCAAGAAAATAGTAATGCCTCACTTATTATAAAGCATGTAGCAGTAATGGTTAATTTGTAAGCAGAAACTTGGAAGTGAAGCAATATGTTTCTAAATGATAAAAAACCAAGTACAATAACATATATATGTGTGTGTGTGTATATATATATATATATATATATAAAGAACACGGAGTCACAGAATAAATGAAAATGAAATCCAAGATATATGAGTAAAACTAAAAATTTGAGAGAACGGTAGAATGGCAACTTATTCAAGTGTTCAGTTGCAGCAACAAGAAGTCGAGGTTCACTTCCCCCAGCAAATATTCAACATTGCAAATCAAAGTACTTCTTGTAAAGTACTTATATGGTATTCAGGTATATCAGTGAGAAGAGTGAATGCCTTGGCATAAGAATCAAGAGGGTCACGGGCATGGGATATGTTTCAAGATACCTTCCTGACATTTACCAAACTTACAGTGGAAGACCAAGGAATTTTTCCTTTTTGAGACGGGGAGGACATCATAAAGTAGCAGCAACATGGGCCACAAGAACAATCACTTAATTTCTCCAACTTATACAATAATATATGTACAGCCTAATCTGGTTAAGCAATTTAAGAATTAATATCAGTCCAATGTTTCATCAATTTACCTCATTGTATACCAAAATTACTTCCAAATCTATATGCTTAGGGAAAACCATCTCTTCCCCCCTTCCCCAACTCTATTGAGGTTAATAATATTGAGTTATGAGTTGTAAGAAACTAGAACAAGCTCATTCTAACTATAGGCAGGGTTTGCAAGCATGCAGGAAATAAGGATGAAAGGAGCTTGAGCACTAATACAAACCAGTATAGTTGCCCAGTGCGGTAAGAAACAAACAGATTTAGTATACTTGAAGTGCCTAGTGATACTGTTTTATTCTTTAGTCAACCTTCATCACATTCAAATTAAAGTCTAGTCTATAAATCCTTGTCAACTAATTAAGATGGCCACATTTTTTCCCGTCCCGCCCCTGTTTCCTCCCTTTGTAACATATGCTTCACTGCTGCCAGTATTATTTTAGGCCTCATATCTTCCACTTTTGACTCCATCAGTTTGAATTAGATAACCATTTTTCACTCGTAAACTAATCCAATCACCATCATACATAGACGAACCATCTTAAGCAACTATCCCTCATATTTTCCTCAATAGGAGCTACTCCTACCCATGAACAGATCACTTTGTTCCCTGTCTCATCTTTCTTGACATGATGGCTCGTCCAGTTAACATTCTCACTAGTCATTCCATCTGTCTTTTTTTTGTTTTTTGTATTTATATCTTTTCAACACAATTACATTCTATACCATTGAGCATGGCTAGTCTATAGCTTTCCCAAAAAAAAAAAATTATGTTCAACTTAATACTCCCAGTGCATTTCACCACTTAACATAAACCCTATTCTTATCATGTTCCCATCTTGCAGTAAGTGCCGTTGTTGAACATATTTTGTGACACAACACTTCATTTTCACTCATTTAGAAGAGAGATGAACACTTCAGCAGTTTACCGATGTTTCCATAAGTTCTTCGTCTAATAGTAATATAAAATTAGGTGCCAAATAGCAGTGTTAAAACAGATTCTTGGAACAAGCCATTTATCACATTTTCATGTGGATTCAGAATAGTGATATTATAGAATCATCTTTGAAAAATGAAATGCAAGTGACATGTTCCAGCAGACACAGAAAGAGAGGGGAAAGAAAAAAATACATCAAAGTATGTGTTGCCCAGATGACTAATACAAGAGGGGGTGAATTGAGTTGTATTTAAAAAAAATAACAATTATAAATCAAATATACAATATAAAATATAAACAAAATATGAAATAGCAATAAATATAAAGAGTAAGGGTAAGAGAGAAGCAAACTCAGTATGTTAACGAGGTTCGGCCCTACTGCCTACGTCCTCGCCTCAAGCTACCCCTTGAGGATCCCCGAATTCACTATTCAATCTCCTTCAGGTGGAGATAGAAACCTATTACACCTTTGAACAATACCGCTACAAAGGATCCGTGTAGAACACCCTCTATACTTGCAATCACCTTACACGTGGTGATTCAAGGATTCCCTGTGTAGAACACTTTCTACACGCACAAGGGTTGTACATACCCTTTTACTGATACAAGACATATTCAAATTTAAAAAGATTCACATGTCAAAGACATCATCATTCATTTTCAAAAATTCAAACCTAATCTTTTTACTTTTTGCATATGACAAAAGGAGCACACTTTGCTTTTCAAAAATCAAACCTAATCTTTTACTTTTTGCATATGACAAAAGGAGCACACTTTGCTTTTCAAAAATTTCAAACCTAATCTTTTACTTTTTGCATATGACAAAAGGAGCACACTTTACTTTTCAAATTTTCAAACAAAGACATCTTCCTTTTGCATAAGTCAAGAAAAGCATCAATCACTTTTGAAATATTCAAATAAAACATGCACATGTGAAAGATGACAATCAATCATCTTTAATATTTTCAAATTCAAACCTTTAATCATGGCATGCACATGTGAAAGATGACAATCAATTATCTTTCAAAATTTTCAAATTTAATTTTCAAAATATTCATGCACATGTGGAAAATGTATTTTAATGCTTTATGATAAAATATTAATTTTTGAGCCTTAATCCTAATTTCGAATTTTAAGAGATTTACAACATTACTCTATGACTTTAATGTGAACTTGTTCCTTCTTGCTCATGCTTGGTTCTTTGATGTGCTTGACTCCATTGTGTGAAACTTGAGCTTGAGACTCCTTATTCTTTAAATTCATTTGTTATCATCAAAATCCATGTGTAATATATATAATTACACAAAACTTGAAACTTAGGTTCAACAATCTCCCCCTTTTTGATGATGACAAATACTTGATAGAACTTGAAAGCCTGTATTAATACTTAAGCTCCCCCTGAGAATGTGCGTTAGTTTTTCAAGCAAAAATATAAATATAATTCCAAGCATATATAACAAGTTTAGCAATTTAAACAATGTTAATGTTCTAGTCTAAAACTTCTCCCCCTTTTGGCATCATTAAAAAGGATCGGCAGCAAGTAAATAGACTGAAGAAAACGGTGCGTTAAAATACACTGTAGATAGTTGAAAAAGAGAGCCGTCCGTGACCCGACAAGTGTGAAAGCTGAGGCTATATGATTTAGCGTTGAAGATAAAACAGCCTGATGTTGTTGACAAACGAGATTGAAGGCTCCGAGTTTCTAAAAAATGTCATTTTCACCGATCGGAAAAAAAACATTGCTCTTTGACTTGGATGATAGCTCGTCTTGTTCTTTATGACTATCTCTATAAAATCAGTCTTAAAGTTCATCCAATCCGCATCAAGTTTTCTTCTTATCTCTATAACTCATCTGCATTCCTTCAACATTCTCGCTTTAAGTTTTCAATTCTTCTCTCCATGGCTCATTCTTCTAACATTCCTCTAGATCGCATCCATGAGGTATTCAGCACCTCAACCTCCTGTCCTTTCTGCAGCTGCCATTGGTGCCATGTTGCAGCAAGAAAATAATAGTATGGCTAATAAGTCAGACTCCGATGCTATCTACGACTTGGTGAGTCTCGGGACTCGCTACTCATCCTCTATTGTTGCTTTTTCCCAGCGGATTCAAGCCAAAAACCATGAGGTTGAAAAGCTTAAGGAACAAATTGTTGTACTTCAACGAATTGTTCAAGAGTCTCACACAAGGGAAGGAATCCTTCGGCAGAAGAATAAAAAGTTGAAATCTCTATTGGATTCTTCATTCCGCTTGCCAGTTCCCATGAATAGGGATGACATGATATTGTATGAAGAGAATGAGCGTCTCAAACATGAGGCTAAGAACCTCAAGTTTATGTAAAAGTATTTAAAAAATATCTCTATTTTTATGAACTTTGATCTATCTTTTAAGAGATATTCATAACATGCATCATACCTATTTCTCTTCTAATCATACATAATCTATTTCTGTAAAGGTTTTGTGAATATATCTGCTAACTGATCGTGTGTGTTTGTGAACTCTAGTACTATATCGCCTTTCTGCACATGATCTCGAAGAAAATGATATCTTATTTCAATATGCTTAGTTCTAGAATGTTGTATTGGGTTCTTTGAAAGATTTATAGCACTTGTATTATCACATTTGATTGGAATGTGATTATACATGAGTTTAAAATCTTCAAGTTGTTCTTCATGTAAAGAACTTGAGCACAACAACTACCCGCAGCAACATATTCTGCCTCAGCAGTAGATAGTGCAACAGAATTTTTTTTTTACTAAACCAGGAAACTAGTGCATGACCTAAGAATGACATGCTCCACTAGTGCTTTTTCGATCTATTTTACAACCAGCATAATCTGCATCTGTGTAGCTGATTAGATCGAAAGATGTGTGTTTAGGGTACCATAACCCTAGGTTAATTGTACCACTAAGATATCTAAGAATGCGCTTAACTGCAATTAAATGAGATTCTTTTGGAGATGATTGAAAGCGTCACATAAGCACACACTGAACATAATATCTGGTCTACTGGCTGTCAAATATAATAAGCTACCAATCATACCTCGATATACTTCGAGTCAACTGGCTTACCGGATTCATCTTTATCAAGTTTAGTAGATGGGCTCATTGGTGTTCCAGTTTCCTTAGCACCTTCCATCCCAAACTTCTTCAGCAATTCCTTAATATATTTTGATTGATTGATGAATGTCCCACTTTTTGCTTGCTTAATTTGCAATCCGAGAAAGAATGTAAGTTCTCCCATCATACTCATTTCAAATTCTTCCTGCATAGTCTTAGCAAAAACTTGGCACATATTTTCATTAGTAGCACCGAATATTATATCATCAACATAAATATGAATCAAAAGAATATCATCATTTTCGTATTTTAATGAAAAAAGTTGTATCAATTTTTCCTCTTGAAAAACTTTTTTTTAATCAAGAAACCACTGAGTCTCTCATAACAAGCTCTAGGAGCTTATTTGAGTCCATATAGTGTTTTTGTGAGTTTGAAAACATGATTTGGAGAAAAATGATTTTTAAAACGTGGAGGTTGCTCAACATATACCTATTCATATATAAAACCGTTTAAGAAAACACTTTTAACATCCATTTGAAAAAGTTTGAATTTTTTTTTTTTTTATAACAAGCATGTGCAAGTAGCATTCGAATAGCTTCTAATCTTGCGACTGGTGCATATGTTTCATCATAATCGATTCTTTCTTCTTGATTGAAACCTTGGGCTACAAGTCGAGCCTTATTTCTAGTTATGACTCCGGACTCATCTTTCTTATTTCTAAAAACTCATTTTGTTTTTAATTGTAGAGAACTTTATGCATATCTATAAAAACAATTTAAAAGATTTTTCTTGTACCTAAGTTCTTTGGGTCCTTTATTTATTAATATTAGAAGAAACAAGATTTTTAGGTACCCATATGGCCCTAATAGGCATTGTATGCTTTCTTCTAATAGGACAAGCATGATAATTATGATCATTTCTATTACAAAAATTGTAAATAGCATGTGGCATATATGAAGAACTTGAGTGATTATAATAGTATCTTTTTTTTTACAAACTTATTATGAAAAGAATTTTGAATATTGGATTTTAATGTAGAAGGATTATCAAAGAAGTTTTTATAAGATTTGTATTTTTGTTTTGGCATATATCCTAAGCCTGCCTTGTCAAAAACACATTGTTGACTACCAAGAAGTTTTTCAAAATTTCTTTTTCCATTCGTAAAGTTTTCAACAATATTTTCTAAATCAGTTTTCTTCTTATTCAATTCAAGATTTTCATCTTTCAAAACAATATTTTCTTTTCTTAAAATATCAATATCGTTTGTTAAAGAAGAATTATTCTTTTTCAAAGCAGTATATTTGATACCCAATTTTTTAAATTCCTCATATACCTCTTCTAAAACATTTTGCAATTCTTCATATGAAGGATTTTCAATATTATCAAAATTTGTTACCTTAATGTCATATTTAGCCATAAGACAAAGATTTTCTGATTCTTCATTGTTTGCTTCACTATCTGAGCTACTTGAATCATCATCCCATGTAGCTTTCATTGCTTTCTTGCCTTTGTTTCGATCTTTCTTTAGCAGCGGACAATCTGGCTTGATATGACCAGGCTTATTGCACTTATAACAAATTAAAGTATCATTTTTACCTGAATCTTTCTTGGAAAACTTTTTGAAGGATTTCCTCGGAGGAGTTTTATTTTTCTTTAAGAATCTCTGAATTCTTCTTGTTATCATCGCAACTTCTTCATCTTTATCGTCATTTTCCTCATCTTCATCACTTTCACTTTCATGAGGAACAGCTTTAAGTGCCAAGCTCTTCTTTGGCTTTCCTTCTTCTTCTCCTCTTTTCAATGTGTACTCATGGGTGATAAGTGACCCGATGAGTTCATTCACTTCGAGCTTCTTGAGGTCTCTAGCTTCAAGAATCGCTGTCACTTTTGATTCCCAACGTTTTGGTAGAGAGTTGAGAATTTTTCTTACCATTTCCACTTTGGAATAAACTTTGCCAAGAGCTGTCAAGCTGTTTATGATGTTAGTAAAACGAGTGTGCATACTAGAAATAGATTCATCATCATTCATCTTAAACATTTCATATTCATGAGTAAGAATATAAATTTTTGATTCCTTAACTTGAGAAGTTCCTTCATAAGTAACTTCCAAGTTATCCCAAATTTCTTTTGCCGTAGCACAAGTCATTACTCTATTAAACTCATTACCATTGAGAGCATTATATAATAAATTCATAGCAGTTAAATTCAAAGTATAAAGTCTATCGTCTTCACGATTAAACTCTTCTTCTTCCTTTTTGACCTTTACTCCATCAACCACTTTTGTTGGAATATAAGGTCCATTTACAATGCATTTCCAGATTTCTCGACCTTGAGCCTGAAGGAATATTCTCATTCTAACTTTCCAGAATGAGTAATTGTCTCCACAAAAGAGTGGAGGCCGACTGCTAGATTGACCTTCACCAAATGAAGCTGCAATGTTAGCCATAAGATCTTAACTCAAAAGATAGTTAATCTTATAATAGAGCTTTAGCTCTGATACCAATTGTTGCCCAGATGACTAACACAAGAGGGGGGGTGAATTGAGTTGTATTTAAAAAAAATAACAATTATAAATCAAATATACAATATAAAATATAAACAAAATATGAAACAGCAATAAATATAAAGAGTAAGGGTAAGAGAGAAGCAAACTCAGTATGTTAACGAGGTTCGGCCCCACTGCCTACGTCCTCGCCTCAAGCTACCCCTTGAGGATCCCCGAATTCACTATTCAATCTCCTTCAGGTGGAGATAGAAACCTATTACACCTTTGAACAACACCGCTACAAAGGATCCGTGTAGAACACCCTCTACACTTGCAATCACCTTACACGTGGTGATTCAACGATTCCCTGTGTAGAACACTTTCTACACGCACAAGGGTTGTACACACCCTTTTACTGATACAAGATTTGATAGTGGGTAGGATATCAGAAAACACTCCTCAATGAGTGAAATAAGAACAATACAAGCACAAACTATATCTCTCAAAATGAATAAGAGTTAAGGCTCAATGTTTAGAGAAGAGAGAATAAAAGCTTTGAATGAATATTGTATGCTCTTGGTGTTATCAATGTGAAGCTCTCAAATGATCTATTTATAGGCATATGAGACTTCATATTCAAATTTAAAAAGATTCACATGTCAAAAACATCATCATTCATTTTTTAAAAATTTCAAACCTAATTTTTTTACTTTTTGTATATGACAAAAGGAGCACACTTTGCTTTTCAAAAAATTCAAACCTAATTTTTTACTTTTTGCATATGACAAAAGGAGCACACTTTACTTTTCAAAATATTCAAACAAAGGCGTCTTCCTTTTGCATAAGTCAAGAAAAGCATCAATCACTTTTAAAAATATTCAAATAAAACATGCACATGTGAAAGATGACAATCAATTATCTTGAATATTTTCAAAGTTCAAACCTTTAATCATGGCATGCATATGTGAAAGATGACAATCAACTATCTTTCAAAATTTTCAAATTTAATTTTCAAAATATTCATGCACATGTGGAAAATGTATTTTAATGCTTTATGATAAAATATTAATTTTTGAGCCTTAATCTTAATTTCGAATTTTGAAGAGATTTACAACATTATTCTATGATTTTAATGTGAACTTATTCCCTTCTTACTCATGCTTGGTTCCTTGATGTGCTTGACTCCATTGTGTGGACATCTTGAGCTTGAGACTCCTTCATTCTTTGAATTCATTTGTTATCATCAAAATCCATGTGTAAATATATAATTACACAAAACTTGAAACCTTAGGTTCAACAGTATGTACCTAAAGCTGTGCACCAAAGACTAGCGAGAGAATCTAGATATTTTTTCCCATTAATGTCATAAACATAGCAGCCCTGAAACCATTGATCAAGTTAAATATAGATGAACTGTTCATATATATATATATAGACACAAACAATATATTTACACACACACACACATATATATATGGATTGCAGACTCTGGTTAGATATAATATATATCTCATGACAAGAAGAATGAAAATAATATTGGGAAGAGATATAAAAGAGAGTAAGGTCGATGCACACAAGAAGTACGCAAAGCCAACACCCCAAACAACAAAGAAAAATAAAGCGGTTTACAAATTGCTGAATTAGGTCCTAAGTTTAAAAAATCAATACAATGTAGAAAGAGCCCAAGATACATGAAGGATGAACCTCCCCTTTTATACTAAAAGTTCAGAGAAAACTCAGTGGAGGTCATTCAAATTGACTTCTCTTTCCTCTTTAAAGCCCTATTGTTTCTCCCTAACCAATTGGCAATTTGTCACGGGTGCTTGGGGGTAGGCTCATGAAGAGGAGAATTGCAATTAGTCTGTGTGTAGATTGGTAGCAGAAGGAAGAGTGGAGTTGCTGTAATGGTTTTAACTGTCTGAATAGGCTATACAACTTGTAGTAGTCCCTTAAATAATACGTTGTGTAGGGATGTGGGGATCGTTTAGTTTCTTTTGAGTTGTGTTTTAGCTTTAATGATACGGTGCATTTCGTCTGTTAGATATTGTGAAGTGCGTTTAACGTTTGTAGCCTTGCGTTTTGGACTTCTTTCATGTGCTTCGTGTATATATGCAGTGCATGGCTTGTGTAAGTTTCTATCTTGGACCATTGAGTTTTAATAAGAGTTGGGAGGTTGGGAATTCCTCGAAAATTCCCTGTCAAGATTCACGAAGGGAATCTTGCATTCAAGCCATTCTTGATCTCGTGTGTTCTGTATTGTTCTGTGTTCTTTTGGGTTCTTGCTTATTCAAGAATTGTAATAGTGTTCTTGGTTGCAGTGGCATTTAGGACGTTACAAGTGGTATCAACAGTAGTCAATCCTTGCTACAAGTGTCGATGGCAGAAGGCACACATGTAGCATTGAAAGTTCAACAAGAAGGGTCTCAAAAATAGCAAGAAGTGGTCTAGAAACAGTTGGATCAACATCATCAAGCAATCTCTGGCATGACTAAAAGGTTAGATCATCTATCGAATATGTTGAGTTCTCTAGTTGAATCTGTCAATGTTAAATCTTTTCAAGAAAGAGAGGTGTCCGGTGAACCAAGAAATAATGGAGAGAAGGCTGTTTTTTAGAAAAGTGTTAGGCTTGAATTTCAACATTTTAGTGGAAATGACCCTGCTGGTTGAATCTTTAAGGCCAACCAGTACTTTGATCAAATTCCCTTCCATCAGAAGTTGATGGTGGCGTGGAAGGAAAGGCATTGGTGTGGTATCAAAATGCCTTGGATTCAAGCCTGTTTAATTCATGGGAATCCTTAGTGGTGTCTTTACAAGCAAGATTTGGGCCATCAACTTTTGATGACCCAATGGAGGCTTTAACAAGATTAAAACAAACTACTTTTGTCAGTGTGTATATAGCACAATTTGAGGCATTGTCAAATAGGTTGAAGGGTTTATCCAAGAGGCATAAGATGAGTTGTTTCATCAGTGGATTGAGGGATAAAATCAAAATTCCTATGAAAATGTTCAATCCCTTGAATCTTGGGGCTACTTTTGGCCTGCAATTTAAAATTGCAGGAAGAGTATGTTTTGTCTACGAGGAAGTCTAGGAGGCAAAATAGTTACTATACTGATAAATGGCCAGTTACTAGTGAAAGGCTTGTTGATGTTGTTAATAAAGATTGTTGCCCAGATGACTAACACAAGAGGGGGGGTGAATTGAGTTGTATTTAAAAAAAAATAACAATTATAAATCAAATATACAATATCAAATATAAACAAAATACGAAATAGCAATAAATATAAAGAGTAAGGTAAGAGAGAATCAAACTCAGTATGTTAACGAGGTTCGGCCCCACTGCCTACGTCCTCGCCTCAAGCTACCCCTTGAGGATCCTCGAATTCACTATTCAACCTCCTTCAGGTGGAGGTAAAAACCTATTACACCTTTGAACAACACCGCTACAAAGGATCCGTGTAGAACACCCTCTACACTTGCAATCACCTTACACGTGGTGATTCAACGATTCCCTGTGTAAAACACTTTCTACACGCACAAGGGTTGTACACACCCTTTTACTGATACAAGAATTGATAGTGGGTAGAATATCAGAAAACACTCCTCAATGAGTGAAATAAGAACAATACAAGCACAAACTATTTCTCTCAAAATGAATAAGAGTTAAGGCTCAATGTTTAGAGAAGAGAGAATGAAAGCTTTGAATGAATGTTGTATGCTCTTGGTGTTGTGAATGTGAAGCTCTCAAATGATCTATTTATAGGCATATGAGACTTCATATTCAAATTTAAAAAGATTCACATGTCAAAAACATCATCATTCATTTTTCAAAAATTTCAAACCTAATCTTTTTACTTTTTGCATATGACAAAAGGAGCACACTTTGCTTTTCAAAAATTTCAAACCTAATTTTTTACTTTTTGCATATGACAAAAGGAGCACACTTTGCTTTTCAAAAATTTCAAACCTAATCTTTTACTTTTTGCATATGACAAAAGGAGCACACTTTACTTTTCAAAATTTTCAAACAAAGACATCTTCCTTTTGCATAAGTCAAGAAAAGCATCAATCACTTTTGAAATTATTCAAATAAAACATGCACATGTGAAAGATGACAATCAATCATCTTTAATATTTTCAAAGTTCAAACCTTTAATCATGGCATGCACATGTGAAAGATGACAATCAATTATCTTTCAAAATTTTCAAATTTAATTTTCAAAATATTCATGCACATGTGGAAAATGTATTTTAATGCTTTATGATAAAATATTAATTTTGAGCCTTAATCCTAATTTCGAATTTTAAGAGATTTACAACATTACTCTATGACTTTAATGTGAGCTTGTTCCCTTCTTGCTCATGCTTGGTTTCTTGATGTGCTTGACTCCATTGTGTAGATAACTTGAGCTTGAGACTCCTTTATTCTTTGAATTCATTTGTTATCATCAAAATCCATGTGTAAATATATAATTACACAAAACTTGAAACCTTAGGTTCAACAAAGATCAAAAGAGTTGGTTTCCTTTAAAGAAGGTTAACTCTGCTCACATATATGAAAAAAGAAAGACAGGGTTGTGTTTCCATTTTGAGGAAAAATGGAATCCCAGTCATGTTTGTAAAATACATAAAGTGTACTCTCTACATGGTGAAACTAGTGAGGATCAAGAAATGATTGATAGTGTGGGTGAGACTGAGGGATAGTTGTTGCCAGAATCGAAGGAATTGTTGAATAAAGGTTCTGAGGAACCTTTTTTTTTTTTTCATAAAACCAGAGAGCAGATCTCCGTAGTTTATTGCAAGAAGAACCCCTTTATGGTTGGAGGAAAACTTTACAACGACCACTAGCTAAAGCCATCAACATTATTCCAAACAAGAGCCAAACAAGGCCATCCCAAACAAAAGCCCGGGTAGTACAAGAAGAGAAAGAAGTCCCTAAGACATTAGCCATAACGGATATACGGAAGACCCATCTTATCTATTTTTAAAAGGCCTCGAAGCCTCCAAGGCAGGTCTTCGTTAACATTCCAAGAAGTCGTGTAGCCGTTTGAAGCCAGCCTTGCCAACATATTTGCTGCTGCATTTTTTTCTCTAAATACATGGGATATGCGAATACTCATACCAGCCATAATCATTTTCAACTCCTCCCAATAATCTTCAATGTACCAGAGGCCAAGCTTTGATTTTCTCAACCAATTTACAACTGTTAAGATTACAACCAGAGTCCTTATTTAACTTGAAGACTCAGAAATGAAATTCAATCAAAATAAATACAACATGAAAATAAAGATAACAAGATTAGCAAGAATAAACTGTAAAACAACAAGAAATAAGCAAAAGGTTAAAGAAATAGAAATACAAACAGAGATTACGTGGTTCGGCCCTAATGGCCTACATCCACGGCAGGAACAGCCTCAGAGATCATTTTATTGATGAATCTGCAAAGCCAAAGTATCAATGTACAAGTGAACCAATATTGAGCCAAGAAAAGCCACAAGAATTGGCTTTTCTCTTTCCCTCGACAAACCCTAGTTCTTCCCTCTGTCAGATTCACCCCAAACACTCTTTGACGGCAGAATACACATAAAGACCTCACTTGTTACCCTAACATAGAAACACTCATATTTATATGAAGCACAGATTACATCAAGACTCAATCGAACGGTTCTCCTTCACGTCCCATACTTAATTGAGACGGCACCGTTTAGTAACACGTGCTCTGCACATTTTATCATCACTTCATTTGAACATAAGAGCTGCTGCTTTAACTACCGAGTATACCCTTTAATTTCTGCATGAACATCAGTTATTAACATAGTGAATATAAAATAATTGACACAAATGAGAACACCTGCTCCACATTTATTGCCCCTCAATGACTTCTGATCACCTCCAACCAATCAAGTCCAACCAATCGACCAATGCAGTCAAAATCCCAACTATCCTCAACCAAAAGCTTTTTCAATTTTAAATCAGAGTTACTTACCGTATTGTAATGTTAAAAAAGATGGCCTTCCTCCAACCATTTGTCATGCCAAAAAAAGACTTCTCCCGATTTTATTTTCCATTTTGTATGTTTGAGAATGTCCGGAATACATCCTATGACCATCCTCCAAAAACTTGTCCCTTTGGAAGGATTGACTAGAGATATAGGAGAGTTCTTCACATATCTGGTTCTGAAATACTGTGACCATAAGGAGTCTTTTGTCAAGAGTTTCCAAGCGAATTTCATATGGAGAGACTTTTGAATATCTTCTAAGTTACGCAGCCCCATTCCCCCTTCTTTTTCAGGTTGACAAACCACCTCCCATGCCCTCCAATGCTTCTTGGGTTTCCCTTCATGAAGACCCCCAAAAAAATTGCTAAACAAGCTGTTCAGTTTAGTTGTAAATGATTTTGGAACCTGCAATATAGAGAAAAGATGGATGGGCATACTTCCAAGATCATGTTTCAAGAGTAGAACCCTCGCCCCTGTGGATAACAAATTTGCCTTCCAACCTCCAATTCTATCTCTAATCTCGGACAAAGTCTCATCAAAATACATGGCCTTAAGCTTCCTAGAGAGGATCGGCACCCCCAAATATTTAAAAGGCAACATTCCTTCAGAAAAACCCATTATCCAGAGACATACTCTACGTCTTGCAGGAGTGAATTGCTTTGAGAACAAGATTGATGACTTCTCTTTACTAACGGATCGGCCAGACCATCTCTTGTATGTCTCTAATGTTTCCAAGATACACTTTAGAGTTGCCTTACTTTCATTTGCAAAAATGGCAATGTCATCTGCATATAAAAAGTGGGAAATTAGGTGAGTGCCGCGAGAATGATAAAAGGGCTAATATTACCTTGGTCAATATTCCGCTTTGACAATCTAGACAATATTTCTTCCACAACTATAAAAATATACGGAGAAAGTGAATCTCCCTGTCTCAAACCTCGTCCCGCCTTAAAGTAGCCCTTAGAAACCTCATTCATAATAACTAAGAACCAAGAAGAGGAGATACAGTTTCTGATCAAATGACAAACCATATTTGAGAACCCACAAGCCTTCAAAACATGAATTAAGAACTCCCATTCAATACTATCATAGGCCTTGGCCATATCTATTTTCAAAATGACATTACGTCCCCAGATAGGCTTGTGTAAATTGTGTGCCATTTCCTATGTCAGACTAATATTATCAAATATGCTCCACCCTGGAATGAAGGCTCCTTGTTCCCATGAGATCAACCTGGACAAAAATGGAGAAATTTGACGCACCAAAATTTTGCTACAAATTTTGTAGAACACCGAGCACAAAGTTATCGGGCAGAATTTATCAAAACTCTTAGGATTGTCAATCTTTGGAATAAGCACAAGAGAAGTAGCTGAGAACTCTCTTGGTAGGGGAGACCCTCAGAAAAAATCATGAACTGCCTCCACTACATCCACTGAGATAATATCCCAACAACATTTATAAAACCTACCTCTAAAGCCATCAGGATCGGGGCTACTATCCGAGGGAATGGAGAAAATTGCTTCTTTAATTTCTTGGATCGAAGGGAGCTCACTGAGTTTTTGGTTATAGGCATCATTGATAACCTGCAAAGAGAAACTAGAAAGATTTGGCTATGAGTTAGAAAACTTGGACATCGAAAATTCTGAAAAATAGTCTACCGCCCCATTGTGCACCTCCTCTGGACTCTTCAAGTACCACCCATCATTCAGTTTCATCTCCCTCACTACTCTAATTGCTTGGAGAGTAGAGCCTTAAAGAAAGAAGCATTAGCCTCACCAGACTGGAGCCATTGTTGTTTGGCTTGTTGACGAAGCCGAATATCCTCCCTGTTCGTCCAGGTATCCAATTCCACTTTTGTTACCAAGAGATCTACTTCTGACTCCTCAGTAAAGTCATTTTGCAGCTGTTCTTCCAAGCGCATCACTCGCTCCTCAAGCCTTTTGATATTTTTAGTCGTAATACCAAAAACTTTTTATTCCATTCTTTAAATCTTTGTTTCGACACATTTAATTCCCCCGCTAGGCCAAGCATGCCTACACCTCCTCTCTGTGAGCCCCATAAATCCATAAAACACTTTCGAAAGTCCTAGTGGGTTTCCCACATCCGTTGGTATTTGAAAGTTGGGAAACCATATTTGGTATTATCCTGCTCCATCCACACAACCATAGGGGAATGGTCTGAGGATGCCCGCGATAAATATTTCATGGAAGCTTCTGAGCAATGAAGTAAAAAGGAGGAATTGATCATCATCCTATCCAAGCGAACCCAACTTCTTGAAAGACCCCGTTGCCCATTACATCAAGAAAACATATTACCTTCATAATTCATCTCCACCAAGCTAGAGTCCTCAATCAGAGAATTAAATTCTGCCATAGCCACAGCCGATCTTGGCCTTCCACCTCTACGTTCTCCATCAACTCGAATTATATTGAAGTCCCCAAGAACCATCCACAGAACATTTCCTGGGTTAATACTATGAAGGTTATCCCATTAATCTCTTCTTTCCAGTTGTCGGCACTTAGCATAAATAAAGGAGATAATATACTGACAATTGTTTTCCTTTAGACTGACCGTCAAGGATTGGGAAAAATAGTTCAACACTTGAACCTTGACTCCAGCCGTCCATAGTAACCAAATCTTGCCTCCACTATCCTCATTAGAGACACTATTCTCCATATGAAGCTTAGCTTGTAACCGACTCAAGTGACTAACGTTCAAAAAAGGTTTCGCCTATGCAATTATCTTCGGTTTATACATACGAACTAACTTTACTAACCTTCTCTTTGAGGTCCCAAGACCCCTAAGGTTCCAAAATAATATGGGCTCAATCATAGGTTCATGCGGGAAGGCTTGCTCTTAGCCCTTTTGGAGTTTCGTCGTGTACACTTCCCAGTCTTACCTGATTGACAGTCCAGGCCTTCATTATCAGACAAGCAATCTGTATCTTTTTTAAGATGACCCACCTCCAATTCCTCTTCATGGTCTGAAACAGAGACATAGTTAACACTAAACAAAAGTGACCCATCAGCCAGATCATTGTGAGCCAATGGGGAATTCGGAGCAGCAGGAGCATCCCACGTCAAAGGCCTCCCACCATTCACTTCTCGCAAAGGTCCCAACCCAGTAATATCTTCAACCCTTCCCAACTTATCAGACGCCAACCCCTCACCCTATCTATTGTCTCGAACTAAATCCATTCCCAACACCTGTTCTTTCACCACCTCTTCAATCATAATCAGCGACTCTTTGTTTAAAAGAGTATCATCTAAGCTATCAATCTCTAACACTTCTTTTGGTTGTGGTACCTTACCATCATTAGTGCCTCTGTTCTCTACTTCCATCATTTTTGGATTTTCCAGCTCCCCTGCTAAGCATTCCTTTCCTAATTCATGATCCACCTTTCCTTCCATATTATTGGGAGCCCATTTTTTTAACACCTTGCTTCCTCCCTGTTTTTTCCGATCCCCATTCCTTATTCCCTCAGCCCTCCGTTTACAAGTTTTTAAGTTATGCCCCTGTAGATGACAAGCAAAGTAAAATGCAGGTAAATTCTCGTACACTACTTCCTGGTACCTGGATAAAGACTGCCTAGGATCTCCAATCCAGAATCTAGGAATTAGGTCTACCGCCGTATCCATCTCCACACAAACCCTTGCTCCATCAGTTCTCATAGCACATCTCGTCGCGTTTTCCTTGCGAATATACTTCCCAAACGGTAACACCAAGCTTCGTAGGAAGGATTCATGGTATAGATTCGGTGGCAGCTCAGGCAGATTCACCCAAATTGGAACCATTGAAGGCTCAACCTCCTCCGAAAAATCAGGATCCCATGTAAAAATTCTATAATGCTTTCTGTCTATATCACAGTTCTCTCTAGAGAAAGCCTTGATGAAATCTCCTTCATTTGAGAACAGAAGGAAAACATTAAGGGGTTGTCTCATACTTGATACAATCGGCTATTTATCCAGACTCCATCGATTTTTAATAAATGCACGAACCTCATCTAGTGACGGCCTTTGACTGAGGAACTTGATCACTAATGAAAATCGGAAGCATTGAGCAGATTTTTCAATCTCATCTCTCATGAAAATCACACATGGAGCACCATCAATGATCTTTGGTGCTCGAATTGGCACATCCACATCAGGCAGGGGAGTCGGAGAATATGACAACCTTGGTGCTTGACTCGTTGGCATACTAACGGCAACCTAGCTGACTGCCAGTGTCGTTTGAGGTCACGGGAGTGGTCCCCAAGTGCCAACCTCCATTAGAGGTTCTCCCCAACCATGCACATGGAGCCTTTCCTCACGCGAGCCACGTGCACAGCACACCTCAGCCCAAGTCTGCCATGGTGCGGTAGGGGTGGGAGTGGCCACACTATGGCTGCCAATGCTATTTGTCTCCATTGGTGGGGCTGTCGACCACCATTGACGTCCCAAAGTAGCTCACACAGTGGAAATTCATTAACCTCAGGACTTCACGGCTGCGAGCCTAGCGGGAGGAACCTCCGACCACCATGTGGTCTACTGGTGTTGTCTGTCTCCACCAATGTGGCCATCGAAGACTATGGTGGGAGAAAACTACCTCACGGACACGTTGCCCTTGTGGTTTGCATAGGAAGTTCACAGCAAATTTCCATGAGCCCTCTGTCCCCCACCCATGGCCATCGCCTGATCCACTGGCATCTTTTGCTAGCCTAAGAGTGGGTCTTGACCACCCTAAAGAGTTCATAGGTAGAGCTCACAGGAAGAGATTACGGACAGCCACACAATAATGACCACGAGGTAGCTTACGTGAAGAAGCTCATGGAAGAACTCCCAGGAAGAACTACCACAGTAAAGCAGCACCTGAACAACATAAGGACCACCATGGGAGAAGCTCATGGACCGTGGCTCACGAACAACTTGAAGACCACCATGGAAGAAGCTCACGGATAGTAGCTCACAAACAACATGATGGCCACCACGGGAAGAAGCTTGTAGGCAACACAGGACCATCGAGAAGACTTATGGGCAGCCAAAGCCTAACTATCGTAAAGAGCTCTTGTGTAAGCATCATTGTGAAGTGTGAAGAACTTGTGGGCAGTGCAAGCATGACCATCATGAAGAGATCGCGGGCAACGTAAACGGGACCATCACAAAGACTCAGGGGTAGCAATACCATCGCGAGGGACCCATTGGCCAGAGCACTCCACCACCACAAACTCATTGATGCTATCATCCAAGGGTAGCATGTGCACCTTGCCCAGCGACTCCGTGACCATGGGTTGAGCAGACCTAATGTGAGCCATCTCCAAGTCTCATTGCATGGCCCATACAACATGTCTCGTAGCTCATAGCCAGGTACCTCACATGCTTGGTTGCCACTTGGGTGCACCGACCACCTTGGATGTCTCATACACGCCTCGGACAAGCACAACCTGAATGAGGTACAAGTGGAAAATTAATACTAGCCGCCATCCTTGGACCTTGGACAAGCATGCATTTCAGAGGATTAAAAAAAGGAGAGAAGAAAGAAGAAGATAAAAAGAAAAGAAAAGCAAATCAAAGCAAGGAAGAGAAGAAACAACATCTAGTAGTAGCAATTTCAATCGAGCAAAAAGGGGCTAAGGTAGCTAAAATGTTTAGATTTGTCTTTCTCAAAACTTATATGAATTCTATTTTTTCTAACATAATTGCTTCTTATGGTGTGGAACACCGGCTATATGGCCTTACTTAGACTCCACTAGCTTACCTTCCCCGTGACATCAATGGGCGGGAGCGGGTACAGTTACAAACTGCTTGAATAGACTGCCTCCACATGCGAATCAATAGGAGGGACTAGCCCTGAGCTAGCCCGACCTCCTCCATAAGAGAAAGCGAGTCCAGCCTTGAGGCTGCTCGAATATTACCCCGTCCTCGTCATGGCGAAGAAGCGAACGGCCCCTCGACCCTCCAATACTTACCTCCCCGTGGGGTAGTAAAGAGATGAGTGTAATGCCAAAGGATTGCTTTATCCCTCCCGTGGCAAGAAGCAGGCAAACCCCGATTGCACACCAAATTACCTTCGTCATGGGCGTCGACCGACGAGAGCGGGAGGAATAAATTCCTAGATCGTCTCCTCAGGGAAAGTTACTTAAAAATCAAACTCGTTGAAAAATGTGAAAAACTTCACAAAGGGAAAATAAGAGGATGATATGTGCAATGGATGGAAAATGGTACTAGTCATGGACTAGATTCATATTTTTAGATTTTGATTNAAAAAATCAAAGTCATCTTCATTGATATGATCAATTTTCTCATTAAGTAAAAATTCAGGTGTCTGAAAAATATAATCATCATCAGAGAAGGGAGAAGTTGAGCAAATAAACTCTGTTGGTGTCAAACTCTCCACAGCATTCAAATCACTTGTGTCATCAAAATGTGCTGGCATCTTGCAAGCATTGAAAACGTTCAACTCAAGTGCCATGTTCCCAAAGGTAAGCTTCAAAACTCCACTTCTGCAATTGATCAAAGCATTAGATGTAGCTAGAAATGGTCTTCCTAGGATGACAGGAGCTTGGTAAATAGTGGAGACTAGTTGCTGCATATCAAGAACTACAAAATCCACTGGGTAGTAGAATTTGTCCACCAGGACCAACACGTCCTCTACAATACCTCTCGATACCTTAACTGATCTGTCAGCCAACTGTAGCATGATAGAAGTCTTTTTCAGCTCACCCAATCCCAACTGCTCATATACTGAGAATGGTAGCAAGTTCACACTACTCCCCAAATCAAGTAAAGCTCTCCCAATGCTGGATTTACCGATCATAATAGAAATGTTGGGGGAGCCGGGATCTCCAAACTTCTGAGGAGTCTCGCTCAATATCAATGCACTAACTTGTTCCGTTAGGAAAGCTTTCTTCTTTACATTCAGCTTCCTCTTCACTGTGCACAAGTCCTTCAAAAATTTTGCATACGAAGGCACTTGTTGTATGGCATCCAAGAGTGGAATGTTGATCTTTACTTGCTTGAAAATCTCTTGAATCTCCATGTGATACTTGTTCTTTTGGCCAGATGCCAATCTCTGAGGATAGGGAACCACAGGTTGGTATCCCTTAGTAGTTTCAACATCTACACTCACAGGCTTCTTCAGCTCTGGTATCACTACCTCTGGTTCTTTCTCAACTTCATCAGTCTCTGTTACATCTTCAGGTGTAGGAGCAACTACCTGTGTGTCCATAGGCATCTCTGGTTGAAGAACTTCCTTCCCACTTCTCAAAGTAAGAACTGTCTTCGCTGTCTCAATAACATCCCCTGAGACATTATACACTTGTTGTTGTTGTTGCCTATATACCTGAGGATTAGGCTGAGGCTGTGCTGGAAATTTCCCTTTCTCTAGGGTGCTCAAGGTCGTGCTCATCTTATTAATAGTACCTCTCAACTCATTTATGGCCTGAGTGTTCTGATTATTTATGGTGGCCTGAATCTGCATGTATTGCTGAAGTGTATTGGCCATCTGTGCCATACTGTCATCTAGAGTCTTATTTGCAGATGATGAAGGCTGAGAACTCTGTGCAGCTACATGAGGCTGAAATCCAGGAGGAGCTACAAAAGGATAGCTCTGAGGATTCTGATATGGCGGATACTGGTGTTGAGGAGCACCCTGATGAAATGGTTGCTGCGCAGGTGGTGGGGATCCACCAGGCTGATCATTTCTCCATGAGAAATTTGGGTGATTCCTCCACTCCAGATTATATGTGTTGGAGAAAGGCTGATTCTGTGCTCTATTAACCCAGTTAGTTGATTGCATCTGCTCAGACCCACTTTCTTGAAATACTGGCATAATCAGGCAGTCTTGGGTCTTATTGTTCGAATCAGCACATATAGAACATGCCTCTACTACCTTCACAGCTTTCACTTTTTCCATTTCCATGACCTCCAGTCTTCTAGTCAATGCAGCTATTCGGGCTTGAACATCAGTGTCTTCCTTAAGCTCATATCTACCCCCTCTAGAAATAGCCCTCAGTGGCTGTGCTACTAATGGAACTCGATCAGTATGAGTGTTCCACTATTGTGCGCTCTCAGCAAGGTAGTCAAAAAATGATAGTGCTTCATCAGGTTCCTTGCTGAAGATCTCCCCATTTCACATTTTTTGAACAAACTGCTTGCATTCTGGAGTGAGACTAGTGTAAAAATAGCTCACCAACCTCCAAGATTCAAAACCATGATGTGGACAAATGTTCACCAAATCTTTAAATTTTTCCCAACTAGCTTGAAAGGTCTCATCAGGTCACTGATTGAACTGGCTGATTTGCTCTTACAAAAACTGAGTTCTCTAAAAAGGAAATTTTTTTTGTAAGAATTCACGCTGCATATCAGACCAACTAGAAATAGAATTAGGTCTCAAAGAATTAAACCAAATATTCGCTTTATCCTTTAAAGAGAAAGGAAATAAACGAAGTCTAATGAATTCATCAGTAACAGCCCTAGTAATAAAAGTAGTGCAAGCCAACTCAAAATCTGTCAAGTGCTGGTAAGGACTCTCAGAATCCATCCAATGGAACTGAGGTATCACTGACATCATGCCATGCTTAATAGAGAAATTAGATGCATTTTCAGGTAAAACAATGCATGAAGGTGTAGTGGTACGAGTGGGTTGCAAATAATCCTTAAGAGTGCGTGGTGCAGGTGCAGCCATGTTTTCTGGTTCAATTTCAATTTCCTCACCTGACTCACTCATAGAAAAGACAGAAGAGCTATCTATCTCCAAGCTGTGTATACTACTCTCAACACTCAATGTGACTCTAAGCAACCTATTTGAATTGTCTCTCACCCATGACATGAAACATCAGTTTAAAGAGCATAAAAAATAACGAGTTTAAATTTAAGTTAAATTACTTTCCCCGGCAACGACGCCAAAAACTTGACTCATTCAAAAATGAGTAGCACTAAGGCTATCCCAAGTGCAGGAGAATGTCGTGTAATAATTAGGAATAAATTTCTAGATCGTCTTCTCAGGGAAAGTTACTTAAAAATCAAACTCGTTGAGAAATGTGAAAAACTTCACAAAGGGAAAATAAGAGGATGGTATGTGCAATGGATGGAAAAGGGTACTAGTAATGGACTAGATTCATATTTTTAGATTTTGATTGTCGGATTGAATTGTAAAGGACTAATAGATTAAACTCAGAAATTAATAAAACTAAATTAAGAATTAAACTAGATTAGAAAGTAATTAACAAAACATGCACTGAAAATTGAAACACCCCAAAATCAATGTTCTAGGGTTCATCATTGTATTCAAATCACAAATTCTCAAATTAAACCATAGCAAATTGTAATCACTAGTAAAATGGAAGTTTAATGAAACGAGAAAAATAGATAGCATGAACTAAATGAATAACAAATAAATTACTCAAACATCTAAATCAAAAATCTCCAAAATAATTCAAAAACTTAAAACTGAAATGAAATAGCAAGTAGGGAATTAAAAAGATCAAGCCAATTGAATGGAGATGAAGATTCGAAGTGGTGGAGGAGGCTGAGCTGTAGTAGCAATTGGACCCCTCAAGGAGTTCTTCAATCTGCTGCAGTGTGAGTGAATGATCCAGTGGAAATTGTGTAGCTGCGTGAATGATCGCTTGTATGAATCCTCTTTTCCGAATCTGAATGAAAATCAATGGAAAAAAATGAATTCTAAATGTTTCTCTAATTAAAACCAGAGTTTTCCAGGCCAAAAGTCGGCCATAAGATGTGAAAAAAAACATATATATACTCTGACGGCGGAATAAACCCTAATCTGTAAAATACGATATTCGCTCGAGCGGAGTGTCGAGCGGACATCGAGTGTTCGATTCTGCCTAAGTTCGCTCAAACAGAGTGTTGAGCGAACATTGAGCGTTCAACTCTGCCTGACTTCTCTCGAGCGGCCAAATGCCTCCGCTCGAGCAATCTTCTTTCCCGCACACCCGCTCGAGTTTACTGTCGAGCGGCAGTCGAGCGTTTGAATCTGCCTGAAGCCGCCGCTCGAGCGACATGAACCAGAAACCACGGTAATCAATAGTTAGTAAAATTTAAGCAGAAATTAATGCTTTTAATCAATTAAAATTACAACTTTGATTTATTCATTTTTCCATATAAAACCAATGATAAAGTAATGAAAGAATTAAGATATATTGGTTCCTAAAGCATTAAAAATGCAATAACTCAGCTCAATCACACCCCCCAACTAGCATTTTGCTAATCCTTGAGCAAAATAGTGAAAATTAATTGAGATGAATATTGTATAAAGATCGAAATTCAAACAGAAACAATCGAACACAATTCTGAATTCTCACAAAAGTGACACGTTACTACTCAACCCTCAAGGGTTATACCCACCAAGACTATCTCAACAATCTTTCACATAGAATTAAGGTAAATGTCTCAAAACTCAAATGTGTGTATGGAGCTAAACTGGTTGTGTGTTCCTCATTACTAGCCATGATTTGTCATAGGATTTTTCAACCTTAAGATTAATCATTGCTGATTCTAACTACCTCAAAGCCCAAGGGACTAGCAGTTTTCACGCCAGCTCTGTTCTTAAAGGTTGGACACTCAACCCCCAAAGTCTTGGGTAACTGTTTCTAGCCCTTTTACTTAGGAAAGTTCACTAAGTCGCCTTTATTCTTCTTTTTTTTTTCTTTTCTCTGTTTTTTTTTCTAATCGTTTCAAATCCTTTTTCTTTTTTTTTTCTTTCTTTTTCAGGCATGACTCGGTAGTCCTGCAGTTTACTTCTCCAGTGTTAAATCAATGAATGGTAAATAAGGAACACTACAAGCGTAAGCATGTGCAAAATGTCCTTCAAACTTTGCCTTTCGTTCTACAAAAATCTTATCAAGTTTCATCTCAATAGGTATAACATCCCGGTGTTTCAAGCCACACATCAACAAAATATGATGCATCAAAAATCATGCGCTATGTTTAAGCTTGAAAATAAATCTTCACAAATGATCCCGCTCAACTATTCCACCAAGATGCTCAAATTTCACAAATCTTATTTTTTTTTTATTTTTTTTTATATATATATATATATATATTTTAAACTGTGCACACATGCTACCCCCAACTAGTGAGAGACATAGTCCTCAATGAGTCGAACGAATGAAAACAAAGTGCACAGAACTAAGCAAGCAAAACAATCAATCAACATGAAATATAAAATCAAAGCAAGAGAACAAATAAAAAAATGCAAGTAAAGAAAACTGTAACGAAGGAAAAACAACTCAAAACACTTCCCTGGGGTCTTGCACAAGTAAGATCTCTTCATGTGGATCAAAGACCTTCAGAATTGATTTTAGACGTTGTCCATTGATAGTGAAGCTATTACCATTCTTCGGATTGACAATGTCTACCGTGCCATAAGGATGAACGGTCTTTACAATGTATGGCCCACTCCATCGGGATTTCAACTTACTAGGAAAAATATGCAAGCGAGAGTTGTAAAGGAGAACTTCCTGGCCAAGTGTGAAATGCTTTGGATGAATTTTCTGATCCCGTAGAACTTTCATGTGTTCCTTTGCCAGCTGAGCGTTGTCATAAGCATTCCGACAAGTTTCATCCAATTCATTGATCTGCAATTTGCTCAACCCTGAAGCTTTATCAAGTGACATGTTAACATGTTTTATGGTCCAAAGAGCTCGATACTGAATATCAATAGGTAAATGACAAGCTTTTCCATAAACTAATCGATAAGGAGACATCCCTAGATTTTTTTTAAAAGCTGTCCTATAAGCCCACAAAGCATCAAGAAGTTTAACTGACCAATCTTTCCTATTAGGCTTGATGGTTTTCTCTAAAATAATTTTAATCCCTCTGTTTGCCAATTCAGCTTGCCCATTTGTTTGAGGGTGATAAGGGGTAGAAACTCTGTGTGTGATGTCATATTTCTTCATAAGTGTAGAAAATGGTTTATTGTAAAAATGAGAACCCCCATCACTTATAATAACTTTTGGCATGCCAAAACGAGCAAACAAAGATTGCAAAAATTTTAGGACAATACGATGGTCATTTATTTTGCAAGCAATGGCCTCCACCCATTTTGAAACATAATCCACAGCTAATAGAATATGTGTTTCCAAAAGAAACCGGAGTCCCTTGAAGTCTATTCCCCAACAATCAAAAATTTCTAAAGTCAGAATAGGGGAAAGAGGCATCATGTCTCTGTTGCTAATGGATCCCAATTTTTGACAAGGCTCACAAGCCTTGCAAAAATTATAAGCATCTTTAAACATGGAGGGCCAATAAAAACCGCTTTGCAAAATTTTGGAGACTGTTTTCTTTGCTGAAAAATGACCACCACATGCACCCATATGACAAAATCTCAAAACCGAAGAAAACTCATCATCAGGAATGCATCTTCGAATCAATTGGTTCGAATAATATTTAAAAAGATATGGATCATCAAAGTAAAAGTGTCGTACCTCAGAGAGAAACCGACACTTATCTTGGGTGGACCATTCAGAAGGCATTCGCTCAGTCACCAGCTAATTGACTATGTTAGCATACCAGGGAGCTCTATCAACTACAAACAGCTGCTCATCTGGGAAACTATCTTCAAGAGGAAGGCTGACATTTGAAGAAGGAGATGATGACAATCTAGAGAGGTGGTCAGCTACCACGTTTTCAACTCCTTTCTTATCCTTAATGTTGATGTTGAACTCTTGAAGTAATAGAATCCAGCGAATCAAGCATGGTTTTGCATATTTCTTAGCCAACAAATACTTAAGAGCAGAGTGGTCAGTGAAAATAGTAACAGGAGAACCAAGAATATAAGTCCGAAATTTATCAAGTGCAAAAACCACTGCAAGCAATTCTTTTTCAGTAGTGGTATAATTTTTCTGGGCATCATTCAAGATTCTACTAGCATAATAAATCACAAATAGCCTATTATCCACCAACTGCCCTAAAACAGCTCCTAAGGCATAGTCACTAGCATTTGTCATAATCTCAAAGGGAATGTCCCACTGCGGGGGTTGCACAATAGGGGCAATGGTAAGCGATTTCTTAAGGGTATCAAAAGATTTTTGGCACTCATCAGTCCAAACAAATTCAATATCATTTTGTAAAAGAGTGCACAAAGGTTTTGCAATAGAACTAAACCCTTGAATAAACCGCCTATAAAAGCCAGCATGACAAAGAAAAGAATGAATATCCCTAACCGTCCTAGGGATAGGAAGTTTAGATATTAATTCAATTTTAGCCTTGTCAACCTTTATACCCTCAGAAGAAACAATATGTCCCAAAACAATGCCCTGAGTAACCATAAATTGGCATTTCTCCCAATTAAGTAAAAGATTTTTTTCCTCACATCTCTGAGGAATACGTGCCAAATTATGCAAACAACTCTCAAAGGATTTTCCAAAAATAGAGAAATCATCTATGAATATTTCACAAATATCATCAATTATGTCAGAAAAAATACTCATCATGCATCTCTGAAAAGTAGCTGGAGCATTACATAAACCAAAAGGCATTCTAGTGAAAGCAAAAGTGCCAAAAGGACAGGTGAAAGCGGTTTTCTCCTGATCCTCAGGTGCTACAACAATTTGATAATAACCAGAATAGCCATCCAAGAAACAATAATATGCATTACCAGCCACTCTTTCTAAAATTTGATCCAAAAATGGTAAAGGAAAATGATCCTTCCTACTGGCTGAATTAAGTTTTCTATAATCAATGCACATTCTCTAGCCAGTAACCATTCTAGTTGGAATCAACTCATTTTTATCATTTTTGACAACAGTCAAACCAGATTTTTTTGGTATCCCTTGAGTTGGACTTACCCACTTACTGTCTGAGATGGGGTAAATGATACCCACTGCGAGTAGCTTAAGCACCTCCTCTTTCACAACTTCCTTCATGGTAGGATTGAGCTTACGTTGAGCATCACGAACCGGTCTAGCATCGTCTTCAAGATGGATTCTATGGGTACATACAGCGGCATCAATGCCTTTGATGTCGGCTATTGTCCAACCAATTGTGTCTCGATACTTTCTTAATACTTCAATCAACTGGACTTTATCCTTCTAATTTAGCTTTGAGGAAATCACCATCGGAAAAGTGCCTTCTTCAGGACCAAGAAACACATACTTTAAATCTTGAGGAAGTGGTTTCAGTTCCAACTGGGGAACTTCTTCCTCTGAAGATTTAAGCATTTCTGGTGGTGGTAGAGCTTCAAACTGGGGTTTCCATTTTGCTCCCGCAAATTGTACTTCAAGTGGTAAAGGAGAATTTGCAAAACAATAAAAAAAATCAAAGTCATCTTCATTGATATGATCAATTTTCTCATTAAGTAAAAATTCAGGTGTCTGAAAAATATAATCATCATCAGAGAAGGGAGAAGTTGAGCAAATAAACTCTGTTGGTGTCAAACTCTCCACAGCATTCAAATCACTTGTGTCATCAAAATGTGCTGGCATCTTGCAAGCATTGAAAACGTTCAACTCAAGTGCCATGTTCCCAAAGGTAAGCTTCAAAACTCCACTTCTGCAATTGATCAAAGCATTAGATGTAGCTAGAAATGGTCTTCCTAGGATGACAGGAGCTTGGTAAATAGTGGAGACTAGTTGCTGCATATCAAGAACTACAAAATCCACTGGGTAGTAGAATTTGTCCACCAGGACCAACACGTCCTCTACAATACCTCTCGATACCTTAACTGATCTGTCAGCCAACTGTAGCATGATAGAAGTCTTTTTCAGCTCACCCAATCCCAACTGCTCATATACTGAGAATGGTAGCAAGTTCACACTACTCCCCAAATCAAGTAAAGCTCTCCCAATGCTGGATTTACCGATCATAATAGAAATGTTGGGGGAGCCGGGATCTCCAAACTTCTGAGGAGTCTCGCTCAATATCAATGCACTAACTTGTTCCGTTAGGAAAGCTTTCTTCTTTACATTCAGCTTCCTCTTCACTGTGCACAAGTCCTTCAAAAATTTTGCATACGAAGGCACTTGTTGTATGGCATCCAAGAGTGGAATGTTGATCTTTACTTGCTTGAAAATCTCTTGAATCTCCATGTGATACTTGTTCTTTTGGCCAGATGCCAATCTCTGAGGATAGGGAACCACAGGTTGGTATCCCTTAGTAGTTTCAACATCTACACTCACAGGCTTCTTCAGCTCTGGTATCACTACCTCTGGTTCTTTCTCAACTTCATCAGTCTCTGTTACATCTTCAGGTGTAGGAGCAACTACCTGTGTGTCCATAGGCATCTCTGGTTGAAGAACTTCCTTCCCACTTCTCAAAGTAAGAACTGTCTTCGCTGTCTCAATAACATCCCCTGAGACATTATACACTTGTTGTTGTTGTTGCCTATATACCTGAGGATTAGGCTGAGGCTGTGCTGGAAATTTCCCTTTCTCTAGGGTGCTCAAGGTCGTGCTCATCTTATTAATAGTACCTCTCAACTCATTTATGGCCTGAGTGTTCTGATTATTTATGGTGGCCTGAATCTGCATGTATTGCTGAAGTGTATTGGCCATCTGTGCCATACTGTCATCTAGAGTCTTATTTGCAGATGATGAAGGCTGAGAACTCTGTGCAGCTACATGAGGCTGAAATCCAGGAGGAGCTACAAAAGGATAGCTCTGAGGATTCTGATATGGCGGATACTGGTGTTGAGGAGCACCCTGATGAAATGGTTGCTGCGCAGGTGGTGGGGATCCACCAGGCTGATCATTTCTCCATGAGAAATTTGGGTGATTCCTCCACTCCAGATTATATGTGTTGGAGAAAGGCTGATTCTGTGCTCTATTAACCCAGTTAGTTGATTGCATCTGCTCAGACCCACTTTCTTGAAATACTGGCATAATCAGGCAGTCTTGGGTCTTATTGTTCGAATCAGCACATATAGAACATGCCTCTACTACCTTCACAGCTTTCACTTTTTCCATTTCCATGACCTCCAGTCTTCTAGTCAATGCAGCTATTCGGGCTTGAACATCAGTGTCTTCCTTAAGCTCATATCTACCCCCTCTAGAAATAGCCCTCAGTGGCTGTGCTACTAATGGAACTCGATCAGTATGAGTGTTCCACTATTGTGCGCTCTCAGCAAGGTAGTCAAAAAATGATAGTGCTTCATCAGGTTCCTTGCTGAAGATCTCCCCATTTCACATTTTTTGAACAAACTGCTTGCATTCTGGAGTGAGACTAGTGTAAAAATAGCTCACCAACCTCCAAGATTCAAAACCATGATGTGGACAAATGTTCACCAAATCTTTAAATTTTTCCCAACTAGCTTGAAAGGTCTCATCAGGTCACTGATTGAACTGGCTGATTTGCTCTTACAAAAACTGAGTTCTCTAAAAAGGAAATTTTTTTTGTAAGAATTCACGCTGCATATCAGACCAACTAGAAATAGAATTAGGTCTCAAAGAATTAAACCAAATATTCGCTTTATCCTTTAAAGAGAAAGGAAATAAACGAAGTCTAATGAATTCATCAGTAACAGCCCTAGTAATAAAAGTAGTGCAAGCCAACTCAAAATCTGTCAAGTGCTGGTAAGGACTCTCAGAATCCATCCAATGGAACTGAGGTATCACTGACATCATGCCATGCTTAATAGAGAAATTAGATGCATTTTCAGGTAAAACAATGCATGAAGGTGTAGTGGTACGAGTGGGTTGCAAATAATCCTTAAGAGTGCGTGGTGCAGGTGCAGCCATGTTTTCTGGTTCAATTTCAATTTCCTCACCTGACTCACTCATAGAAAAGACAGAAGAGCTATCTATCTCCAAGCTGTGTATACTACTCTCAACACTCGATGTGACTCTAAGCAACCTATTTGAACTGTCTCTCACCCATGACATGAAACATCAGTTTAAAGAGCATAAAAAAATAACGAGTTTAAATTTAAGTTAAATTACTTTCCCCGGCAACGGCGCCAAAAACTTGACTCACTCAAAAATGAGTAGCACTAAGGCTATCCCAAGTGCAGGAGGATGTCGTGTAATAATTAGGAATAAATTTCTAGATCGTCTCCTCAGGGAAAGTTACTTAAAAATCAAACTCGTTGAAAATGTGAAAAACTTCACAAAGGGAAAATAAGAGGATGGTATGTGCAATGGATGGAAAAGGGTACTAGTCATGGACTAGATTCATATTTTTAGATTTTGATTGTCGGATTGAATTGTAAAGGACTAATAGATTAAACTCAGAAATTAATAAAACTAAATTAAGAATTAAACTAGATTAGAAAGTAATTGACAAAACATGCACTGAAAATTGAAAAGCCCCAAAATCAATGTTCTAGGGTTCATCATTGTATTCAAATCACAAATTCTCAAATTAAACCATAGCAAATTGTAATCACTAGTAAAATGGAAGCTTAATGAAACGAGAAAAATAAATAACATGAACTAAATGAATAACAAATAAATTACTCAAACATCTAAATCAAAAATCTCCAAAATAATTCAGAAACTTAAAACTGAAATGAAATAGCAAGTAGGGAATTAAAAAGATCAAGCCAATTGAATGGAGATGAAGATTCGAAGTGGTGGAGGAGGCTGAGCTGTAGTAGCAATTGGACCCCTCAAGGAGTTCTTCAATCTGCTGCAGTGTGAGTGAATGATCCAGTGGAAATTGTGTAGCTGCGTGAATGATCGCTTGTATGAATCCTCTTTTCCGAATCTGAATGAAAATCAATGGAAAAAAATGAATTCTAAATGTTTCTCTAATTAAAACCAGAGTTTTCCAGGCCAAAAGTCGGCCATAAGATGTGAAAAAAAACATATATATACTCTGACGGCGGAATAAACCCTAATCTGTAAAATACGATATTCGCTCGAGCGGAGTGTCGAGTGGACATCGAGTGTTCGACTCTGCCTAAGTTCGCTCGAGCAGAGTGTCGAGCGAACATCAAGTGTTTAACTTTGCCTGACTTCGCTCGAGCGGCCAAATGCCTTCGCTCGAGCAATCTCCTTTCCCGCACACCCGCTCAAGCTCACTGTCAAGCGGCAGTCGAGCGTTTGAATTTGCCTGAATTCGCTCGAACGGCAGCTTTTGGCCGCTCGAGCAATATGAACCAGAAACCACAGTAATCAATAGTTGGTAAAATTTAAGTAAAAATTCATGCTTTTAATCAATTAAAATCACAACTTTGATTTATTCATTTTTCCATATAAAACCAATGATAAAGTAATGAAAGAATTAAGATATATTGGTTTCTAAAGCATTACAAATGCAATAACTCATGTCAATCAGCACCAAAGGGTGAGATGAGTTAGAGGCCATCTTGACCCTTCCGCTGAAGAGAGTAGGTCCAGCCCTAAGGTTGCTCAAACATGCCTTATCCCGACACGGTGAAAAGTGGACACGACACCAGCCTGGTCCTCACTTACCATCCTTGCGATGTCAATGGACGGAAGCTGGTACAGTCGCAAACAGCCTAAACAGACTACCTCCATATGTTGGTCAACATTCAAGTTTGGCCTTGGGCTAGCCCGACCTCCCCTGCAGGGGAGAGCAAGTCCATCCTTGAGGCTGCTCAAACATTACCCTTTCCCCATCATGGCAAGGAGTGGACGGCCCCTTGACCCTCTGATCATTACCTCTCCCGAGGGGCACTAAAGGAATGAGTGTAATGCCAAAGGGTTGGTTGATTCCTCCCGCGGTAGAGTGCGGGCCTGCCCTCAACAGTCTGACATACATTACCTTCCTCATGGGCCTCAACACACGAGAGAGGGTCCAGTCAGGGACTACCTGAACAGATTACATCCCCTCGAGGAACCAAAGGGTGAGATGAGCCAAAGGCCATCTCGACCCTCCCGTGGGGGAGAGTGAGTCCAACCTTGAGGTTGCCCAAACATACCCCGTGCCACCATGATGAAGAGTGGGCACAGCACCAGCTTGGCTCTCACTCCCTTTCCTGTGATGTCAACTGGCAAGAGCTAGAACAATAGCAAACTGTCCAAATAGACTACCTTCACATAAGGGTCAACAAGCAGGCAAGCAGGACTACCCTTGGGATAGCCTGACCTCCCCCATGGAGGAGAGCGGGTCCAGCCCCGAGACTGCATGAACATTACCTCGTCCCATCATAGCAAATGGATGATTACCTCCCTGGGGGGCCCAAAGGGGAGGTATGGTTTGAGGTGCCCCTACGGGCCTGCCCCTCCCTCGGCAGAGTGTAGGATATTCCTGAGACTACTCGACATGACTGCAGAGAGATTGCCTCCTCCAACGGATAACACCTCAAAGCTTTACCACACATCATCCAAATAGCTCAAGTTTGCAAACTTCAGTAATTATTTATACTAATAGGTTTGACTTTTGTAGCATTGACAAGTGGCTCCTCTCGCCAAGCGTGAGGGTCAATGAGGTGAGACCGTTCATACATACTTCTCGACCTCTGTCAAAGTATTGAGGCAAGCCTGGTCATACATACCGCTTGGCCCCTTTCACCAAGAGCGAGGGTCAACAAAATAATTCAAAAACTTAAAACTAAAATGAAATAGCAAGTAGGGAATTAAAAAGATCAAGCCAATTGAATGGAGATGAAGATTCGAAGTGGTGGAGGAGGCTGAGCTGTAGTAGCAATTGGACCCCTCAAGGAGTTCTTCAATCTGCTGCAGTGTGAGTGAATGATCCAGTGGAAATTGTGTAGCTGCGTGAATGATCGCTTGTATGAATCCTCTTTTCCGAATCTGAATGAAAATCAATGGAAAAAAATGAATTCTAAATGTTTCTCTAATTAAAACCAGAGTTTACCAGGCCAAAAGTCGGCCATAAGATGTGAAAAAAAACATATATATATTCTGACGGCGGAATAAACCCTAATCTGTAAAATACGATATTCGCTCGAGCGGAGTGTCGAGTGGACATCGAGTGTTCGACTCTGCCTAAGTTCGCTCGAGCAGAGTGTCGAGCGAACATCAAGTGTTTAACTTTGCCTGACTTCGCTCGAGCGGCCAAATGCCTTCGCTCGAGCAATCTCCTTTCCCGCACACCCGCTCAAGCTCACTGTCAAGCGGCAGTCGAGCGTTTGAATTTGCCTGAATTCGCTCGAACGGCAGCTTTTGGCCGCTCGAGCAATATGAACCAGAAACCACAGTAATCAATAGTTGGTAAAATTTAAGTAAAAATTCATGCTTTTAATCAATTAAAATCACAACTTTGATTTATTCATTTTTCCATATAAAACCAATGATAAAGTAATGAAAGAATTAAGATATATTGGTTTCTAAAGCATTACAAATGCAATAACTCATGTCAATCAGCACCAAAGGGTGAGATGAGTTAGAGGCCATCTTGACCCTTCCGCTGAAGAGAGTAGGTCCAGCCCTAAGGTTGCTCAAACATGCCTTATCCCGACACGGTGAAAAGTGGACACGACACCAGCCTGGTCCTCACTTACCATCCTTGCGATGTCAATGGACGGAAGCTGGTACAGTCGCAAACAGCCTAAACAGACTACCTCCATATGTTGGTCAACATTCAAGTTTGGCCTTGGGCTAGCCCGACCTCCCCTGCAGGGGAGAGCAAGTCCATCCTTGAGGCTGCTCAAACATTACCCTTTCCCCATCATGGCAAGGAGTGGACGGCCCCTTGACCCTCTGATCATTACCTCTCCCGAGGGGCACTAAAGGAATGAGTGTAATGCCAAAGGGTTGGTTGATTCCTCCCGCGGTAGAGTGCGGGCCTGCCCTCAACAGTCTGACATACATTACCTTCCTCATGGGCCTCAACACACGAGAGAGGGTCCAGTCAGGGACTACCTGAACAGATTACATCCCCTCGAGGAACCAAAGGGTGAGATGAGCCAAAGGCCATCTCGACCCTCCCGTGGGGGAGAGTGAGTCCAACCTTGAGGTTGCCCAAACATACCCCGTGCCACCATGATGAAGAGTGGGCACAGCACCAGCTTGGCTCTCACTCCCTTTCCTGTGATGTCAACTGGCAAGAGCTAGAACAATAGCAAACTGTCCAAATAGACTACCTTCACATAAGGGTCAACAAGCAGGCAAGCAGGACTACCCTTGGGATAGCCTGACCTCCCCCATGGAGGAGAGCGGGTCCAGCCCCGAGACTGCATGAACATTACCTCGTCCCATCATAGCAAATGGATGATTACCTCCCTGGGGGGCCCAAAGGGGAGGTATGGTTTGAGGTGCCCCTACGGGCCTGCCCCTCCCTCGGCAGAGTGTAGGATATTCCTGAGACTACTCGACATGACTGCAGAGAGATTGCCTCCTCCAACGGATAACACCTCAAAGCTTTACCACACATCATCCAAATAGCTCAAGTTTGCAAACTTCAGTAATTATTTATACTAATAGGTTTGACTTTTGTAGCATTGACAAGTGGCTCCTCTCGCCAAGCGTGAGGGTCAATGAGGTGAGACCGTTCATACATACTTCTCGACCTCTGTCAAAGTATTGAGGCAAGCCTGGTCATACATACCGCTTGGCCCCTTTCACCAAGAGCGAGGGTCAACGAGATGAGTTAGGCTTACACGCTGCTCGACCTCAGTCAGAGTATTGAGGAGAGCCCTATCATACATACTGCTCGAGAGTATTGAGGTGAGCCCGGTCATACATACCGCTTGAACTCCATTAGAGTATTGATGTGAGCCCGATCATACATACCGCTCGACTTTCATCAAAATACTGAGGCGAGCCCGGTCATACATACCGCTCAGTCTATGTTAGAGTATTTGGGCTAGTTTGGTCTTACATACCACTTCATCCCTTCTTGCCAAGCTTGACGGTCAATGAGGTGAGCTAGGCTTACGCGTTGCTCGACATCCATCAGAGTATTGAGGCGAGCCTGTCATACATACCGCTCGGGCCTCTCTTGTCAAGCGCGAGGGTCAATGAGACAAGCCCAGTCATACATATCACTCGGCCTCCATCAGAGTATTTGGGCGATTTCGGTCTTACATACCACTCGGTCCCTTCTTATCGAGCGCAATGGTCAACGAGGTGAGTTAGGCTTACGCGTCGCTCGACCTCCGTTAGAGTATTGGGCAAGTTTGGTTTTACATACCACTTGGCCCCCTCTCACTAAGCATGAGGGTCAATGAGGCAAGCTAGGCTTATGCGTCGCTCAACCTTCATTAGAGTGTTTGGGCTAGCTTGGCCTTACATGCCACTCGACCCCCTTTCGCCAACGCTAGGGTCAACGAGGCAAGCTTGGCGTACGTGGCGCTCTATCTCTACCAAAGATTCCGTGCGAGCCAGCCTTCACTTGCAGCTTAACCTACTCTGAAGACTTAAGGCAAGTTCAGCCTTAAAGTGCCAGTTGGCTTCCTCTGAGGACTCGGAGCGAGTTTAGACTTAACGTGCTACTCTACCTAATGTTTTGAATACCGTACTGGATGGCGTACTGGTCAAGACACTGGAATGAAATATTTCAGTACCGGTACCATTTCGGGATAGTCAATATATGAATAAATTATATATATAAATATATATATAAATTATATTTCAAAATAATAGTCTATATATGATATATGAAGAAATTATACATGAATACATATATTTATAAATTATAAATAGTCTGGTATGAATTGGGGGTCAAAAAATGAGTTTACAGTATGAAGAAATGAAAAAAAAATAGAGGCCGAAATACCGGCCGGTACGCAAGCCGAAATATAGGCCGGTACGAAACAGACCCAATATCTATACCGGCCTAGTGTCCGGTACGGTACGGTATTCAAAAGCATGGCTCTACCACCTCTAAACAAGTCAACAGGCAGGAAAGGTTAGGGACTGCCTAACCTATCAGGTGCTTGAATAAGTGGGCAGGTTGCTTGACTGCTCGACCATTCTTTGTGTGCACATTACGTAGTTGAGCCTCTCTCCCGCATAGTCAAGCTTTGCGCTTGCACCCTGTTTGGGAAAGGTCAGGTACTACCCGACCTCCCAAACGCCCTAATAAGGACAAGTCGCTTGACTGCCTGACCATTCTTTGCGTGCATGTTATGTGGTTGAGCCTATCTCCTGCATAGCTGAGCTTTGCACTCGCCCCTGTTCAGGAAAGGTCAGGGGCTACTCAATCTCCTAGGCGCCCGAATAGGCGAGCTGGTTGTTGGACTACTCGGCCATCTTTCGTGCACACTTTACGTGATTGAGCCTGTCTCCTGCATAGTCGAGCTTTGCACTCACACTTTACGAGGTCAAGCCTATCTCCTACATAGCCGAGCTTCGCGCTTGCACCCTATTCAAGAAAGGTCAAGGACAGCCCGATCTCCAAGGCACCCAATCAGACGGGTAGGTTACTGGACTGCCTAACCATCCTTCACGTGCACTTTACATGGTTGAGCTTATCTCCTGCACAGCCGAGCTCCGTGCTCGCACTTTACAAGGTCAAGCCTATTTCCTGCATAGTTGAGCTCCTTGCTTGCACTTAGCGCGAGTAACGGATGAATAAGGACCAACTTCTAGAATTTATTTTTCTACGGACTGGGACAAATCAGTTCGGATACAAATTTTACTTTTTAGAGATTCTCAAGGTCAGCTTTTGAGCAAAATTGCTCTTAAGAATCGTGGGCATCTATTGGGAGGATTTTTGTCATAAGCCCAAATGGGTTCTCAAGGCCTAGCCCATCAAAGGGCCTTAACTAGAGGACAAAAGAGGAGGAGGGAAGATGGGAAAAGGAGGGGAGGTAAGGTGTCGTGTCAGGGATGTAACATAAAGGAATGAGAGGGAAGAGATAAAAGGGATGGGACTAACGGCTTGGGGAGGACTTCAAATGGACTTTTAGCTTGGCTTCAAGGGCAAGGTTTGTGGGGAAGGCTTCTTCAACCTCCAGACACGGGTTTGAGCTATGGAGTCGACACCAGGAAGAGAGATCTATGAAATGTATTATACAGTGAGGATGAGAGTCATTGAGAGACTGTAAATCAAACTTATTATAATAGATTCTCCCTTCTCTAAGCCCCCGTAGACATAGGCCTGATGTTGAATCACATAAATTTGTGTCTCTCTCTACTTTTCTTATATTTATCTACTGGTCACCATCTTAGACATACACACAGACTCCGTACAACCGCATTGGATCAGCTAGGGCCCACACAGCACCCGTCTAGGCCCAGCATACTGGGGCCCACATAGCGTCCTTCCAGGCCCAACACCACCTTTGCGCGCCAGGGTGGGATCCTTCTTCCCTTCCAGACTGTTGACAAAAACTGTGGTCAACAGCATGTTTTGGGACTACTCAAGAAATAAGAATTGTTCTATCTCTGGGTTGGATTAAAAAATCCATCTTCTTTATAAGACTTCGTAATAATTTGATTTTCATGTCATTACTTCCATAGGGGAGCCAAGCAACTCTGATCTCCTTGTCTAGCGAGAAAATATGTTAAGACACACCAAATTATTTTAATCAAAGGCGACCTTTTAAAAATCAAAACTTATATATAATATGTTCTTCCTAAGTTATAATCTTGTTAACTTAAATCGAAACTTTTGGGTTCGAATTGATAGGATTTTTACTGGTTCCAAATATATATGGAAGAATAATAATAAGGTTAATGAGTTTTGCTACTCATAAGCCCCATACACCACACACCTCACTTTTTTTATTTTTTAAATTTTAAATTTTTTTTTAAATTTATTCTTTTTAAACTAATTGAATTTTTCTACTCATTATCTATATACCAAACATTTGGTAAAATAAAAAAATAAAATGAGTGGTGTATGGTATATGAGCTTATGTTTAGAATTTTTCATATATATGTATATATATACATTTAAAGCTATCAGATGGCAAACTTTGATAGACAAATTATTAAATTCTTCACGTGCACATGTTTTTATTCGGTCTAAAGCACCTATAAATACATGATCATAGACTTCTAACAAGAGTTCCTATAGACTGTTAGTAACTTTCGTAATATTCGCTCCTCTCTTTGAGATCAGGGTAGAGGTTTTTTTCTCATCTTTCTATACGAGTTTCAACCCGATGGCAGATAACTTGGATGAACTCTATGCAAGCTTGTCATTGACAGAGAAGGAAAATGAAGCAGTTTCAATGGAGACCAGTTGATTGGAAGAAGTGTTGGAACGAGGAGAGAATTGTTTGATTATGAAGCTTTTGATCCGAAAGTATTATAATCACGAGGCTTTCAAATAGACGATGCGCAAAGTTTGGCGGCTGGTGAAGAGTGTGAAATTTCGTGATCTGAATGGTGAGTTTACACTAGTGGAGTTTGAAGATGGTCGTGACAGAGCCAAGGTCATGCATGAAGGTCCCTGGACGTTTGACAAACACTTGGTAATGCTGAAGGAATTTGATGGTTTGGTGCAGATCAGTAAACTTCAAATGGTGACGGCTCCTTTTTGGGTTCGTATACATGATCTACCACTAATGGCACATAATGCATATATTGGGAAACTTGTTGGGAGTGCTTTGGGGGAAGTGTTGGAGGTTGATCTGGATAAGGGAGAAATGGAGTGGGGGGAGTATATGAGAGTCAAAGTGCTTATTGATATTTCAAAACCTCTTTTACGAAGAAAACGGATGAATGTGGGGGTGGGTGTCTCCTATTGGGTGTCTTTTTCCTACGAAAGACTACCAGATTTATGCTTCTTTTGTGGGATGTTGGGACATACGTTGAAAGAATGTGAAGTTGTTGATGCTGCGAACGTTGATCAGACGAAACTTCCTTATGGTCCATGGTTGAAAGCGGGGTCTATGAGCAATCGAAGGGGAGGGCGGAGAGAGGTCCCTGTTTCAGGCTTGCAAAAATTTGCAGCACCGTTGACGACAAATGGAGCAACGGAGACTGAATCGACGAGTAATAAAGCTGATCATTATTGATTATATTGCTCTGCATGTTACGGCGTCGGTTATGCAAAACATTAGTGAAAATGTGGAGGTGTCGGTTACACCAAATCAGGAAACGGTTGTGGAAGAGATAAATACGGAAGTGATTCCTTCGGTTCAAGTTGATCTTTCAACCGTTATGCCATTAAGGTCAATGGTCAAATCTCAGAAGATAGTGGAAGCAGCCGTAACGGAAACCACGAAAGAATGTAATGGGGACGATGGGCTTACTGACGTGCCCGTTCTAGAGGCCTTACTTTTGGGCTCTGAATTGGGTTTTGACCCAAATGGTTGCAAGCCTTGTTTAGTGAAAACTCAACCAAGTCACAACCCAGTTTTGTTTCAACATAATCGGCATACCCGAAAGAGTTATCTGGGGAGGAGGGTTACGAAATCAAATCTTGGGAAGGAGAAGAAAGAAGTGGAAGGCAGCTCTGTCCGAGTGTAGAAGGAGGCAAATATAGAGTGTCTTGGAAAGAAGCGGAAAGGAAGCTTGCTTTTGGACAATGGTGCAAAAAGAGGTAAGTCTATGTGTGAATCTGGCTTTATGGAGTCAATTTCAGAGTTATCGGCGGTGGCTGTTAAACAGCCCCGCCGGTCACAATGAAGCTATTAAGTTGGAATCTCCGTGGGCTTGGGAACCCACGGAGTATTTGTACACTTCGTGATTTAATCATGAAAGAAGCTCCCGATGTTGTTTTTTTGCAAGAAACAAAAATGAAGTCTAGACAGATGGAGATGTGTAAATTTAAATTGGGTTTCTGAAATTGTTTTGGAGTTGATTGTGTGGGTAGAAGTGGTGGTCTGTTTCTGTTATGGAAGGATGATTTGAATTTATCTATTGTTAATTACACTAAAAACCATATTCATGCGGTGGTTACCTATTGTAATGGGGGAAAGTGTTTGTTAACTGGGGTATATGGTCATCCTGATAGAAATTTTAGAGTGGAAGTTTGGAGGGTGTTAAAAGCTCTGGGTTGTGGGGTCACTCTACCTTGGCTAGTGTTTTGGGATTTTAATGCAATTATGGATCATTCTGAGAAATGTGGAGGGAGTTTTCGAAGTAATAACCAGATATGGGAGTTTAGGGAGGTGCTGGAAGAATGTGATCTTAGAGATTTGGGATTTGTTGGGAATCGTTTTACTTGGAGTAATCGAAGGGAAGGGGCTGGTCTGATAAGGGAGAGGTTGGATAGGTTTCTTGCTAATTCTTTATGGTGTGATATTTATCCAAACCTTAGAGTTCAACATGGTGTGGTAGCTTATTCTGACCATATTCCTTTGTGGTTAGATACTGATCGGCATTTAATTAGGAGAAAGGGTAAAAAGTTGTTCAGGTTTGAAGCTATGTGGGTGGGGGAGAAAAAGTGTTCTTCTATAATTGAGAATGTATGGAGGAGAGTAGAGGCTTCATCTCCTTTAAGAAGTATTATGGGATGTATTTCTGATTGTGCTGAGGAGTTGGGACAGTGGAATAAAATGTCTTTCGGTCATGTTCAACATGAATTAAAAACTGCTAAGTTGAAGCTCAACAGTTTAGAAGAAAGAGATTCAGGTTTTTGTCTGAATGAGTTTAACCAAGCTCGGGAAAATGTTCGGAAATGGCTTGAAAGGGATGAATTAATGTGGAAACAACGGTCTCGAGTAATGTGGCTTCGGGAAGGGGATTGTAATTCTAAGTATTTCCATTCAAAGGCTTCTTCTCGAAGAAGGAAAAATACTATTGTTCAGTTGCAAGATAATGATGGATGTTGGAAAAATGGATATCAAATGGATGAGTTAATCACTGCTTATTTCCAGAAACTGTTTTTAGCTGCTGACCGAGTGGAGATGGAGGAGGTTTTAGCGGGTATTGACAGAAAAGTAACTACTGAGATGAACGTAGAGCTTTTAAAACCTTATGTGGCCAAGGAAGTGGAAGATGCCCTTAAACAAATGCACCCTTCAAAAGCTCCCGGACCTGATGGTATGTCTCATATTTTCTTCCAGAAATACTGGCTTGTGATTGGTAAATCTGTTACTGATGCTTTACTGTTAGCTTTAAATTCTGGAGAATTTCCTAGTGATCTAAATCGTACTTTTATTACCCTTATTCCAAAGAAAGCATCTCCCTCAAAAGTGGCAGACTTTAGACCTATTAGCCTTTGTAATGTGCTTTATAAGATTTTATCAAAAGTCATTGCAAATAGGCTTAAGAAAGTTTTGCCAGAGGTAATCTCGGATACTCAATGTGCTTTTGTTCTGGGTAGACAGATTACTGATAATGTGCTTGTTGCTTATGAGATTTTGCATTTTTTGAGAATGAAAAGACAAGGGAATAAAGGGTTTATGTCTCTTAAACTAGACATGAGTAAAGCATACGATAGGGTGGAATGGGTGTTTTTGGAAAAAACTATGGAGTCTCTTGGTTTTGATAGTAGCTTTATTCATTTGATAATGCAGTGTGTTAGAACTGTTTCCTTTTCAGTTTTGGTTAATGGCAGTCCAAAAGGCCCTATAATTCCTAGTAGGGGAATCAGACAAGGAGATCCTTTGTCTCCTTATCTATTCCTTCTATGTACTGAAGGCCTTATCTCTTTGTTGAAAAACTCTGTGGGTAGGGAAGGTGTTAAAGGTGTCCAGATTTGTAGAGGAGCCCCTAGAGTGAATCACTTGTTGTTTGCGGATGATAGTCTTATCTTTTGTCAAGCTGATGTAGTCACCAATGTAAAGATCTAGAATTTACTGAGTAAATATGAAAGAGCTTCGGGGCAATGTATTAATAAAGAAAAAACTTCCATGATTTTTAGTAGGAATGTGAGTGATGTGCTGAAGACTGATATTATGCAACTATGGGGAGGTAGTCATACGCAGAAATATGAAAAGTATTTGGGACTACCACCTATGGTTGGGAGGTCAAAGAAACAAGATTTTTCTGGTATTAAAAACAGAGTTTGGTAGAAATTACAGTTATGGAAAGGTAACTTATTATCACAAGGGGGTAGAGAGGTCCTTATTAAGGCAGTAGCAATGTCTATTCCTACGTATGCTATGAGCTGTTTCTTGTTTCCAAAGTCTTTATGTAAGGAGCTAGAGATGATGATGGCTAAGTTTTGGTGGGTAAATCAGGTGCAGGGGAATAAAATTCATTGGATGAGTTGGGAGAAACTTAGTAATTCAAAATTTAGAGGAGGGATGGGTTTTAAAGATTTACATCTCTTTAACCTAGCTCTTTTAGCTAAACAAGGTTGGAGGCTCCTAAGAAATGAAGGTTCTTTAGTGCATCGTATGTTTAAAGCCAAATATTTTCCTAATACATGTTTATTTGAAGCCAAGACACGGTTTAATTCATCTTATGTGTGGAAAGGAATTTGGGCAGCTCTCAGAGATTTGAAAAAAGGTTGTAGGTGGAGAATAGGGAATGGAAAATCTGTTCAGGTTTTTAAGGATTCTTGGATTCCAGGTTTTTCTTTGCCTTACAATCATACAGAGTTTGAGGAAGATTTAAAAGTCAATTCTTTGATAGATGAGCATACGGGTTGGTGGAATGTTTAGATTTTAAGAGCTCTATTCAATCCAAATGTGGTTCAAAAAATTCTGCAACTGAATGTTTCTATCACTTCAGAAGATTCTTTGTTTTGGGCTCATGAGAGAAATGGAATATACTCAGTAAAAAGTGCCTACAGAGTGCTACAGCAGAGCCTATCTCAAGGTACTGGGCAAAATTCTAGGGAAAGAACAGATTCAGCCTTTTGGAAATGTTTGTGGCATCTGAAAATTCCGAAAAAAATGAAGATTTTTGCATGGCGAGCATGTCACGAAAAACTACCAATTTTCATGAATTTAAAGATAAAACATGTGCTGGAGAATGATATTTGCATCTTTTGTGATAATTGTAGAGAGGATGTTGCTCATGTTTTATTTTATTGTTCTGATGTGAGGTATGTATGGGTGGACTTTTGCTCTAACTTGGGTGAGGTTAATTCAGATCTTTCTTTTTGGGAATTGGCAAACTTGGCTCGGGATAGAGGTTCATAGGATTTGTTGGCCAGATTCATAGCAGTTGCTTGGGGGATATGGTATAGAAGGAACAAATTTATTTATGAGGATATTTCTCTGAATATTACTACTGCTGTTAATAATGCTCTTTCCTTACAGCAAGAGTATAAGAAGGTGCAGGTTTTTAATGTGTTTGATAAGAAGATCAATAGAGTTATGTGTTGGAATCCCCCTCCACCAGGTTTTTTAAAACTAAATGTTGATGGTGCTACTTTCTTTGATAATTCTTCTGCAGGGGTTGGGATAATATTGAGAGATCATAATGGAGATGTTGTAGTAGCTGTTAGTAAAGTGGAAAGGGAGGTGTCATCTGCAGAATTTATTGAGGCTATTGCTTTGTTGAGAGGTTTGCAGCTGTGTATTTAGTGGGGTGTTCCAAAAATCTTGCTAGAATCTGATTGTTTGATACTTGTCAACACTTTGAATGAAAATTCTGAGGTTCTAACAGAATTTGATTTTATCCTACAAGATATTCGCAGGCTTATGCATGGATTTCAGGAAGCCAGAATTGAGCATGTTAATCGTTTGGGTAATGGTGCTGCCCATTGTTTGGCTAGATATGCTAGAGAGGTTGATGAAATTGTATGTGGTGGGATTCATGTCCTTTTGTAAGCCAAGCTATTTGGCTTGATAAAACTTCTATGTGTAAGGACTCCTTTTGATATGAATGAAAGTATGTCTGTTATCAAAAAAAAAAAAAAAAAACAAGAGTTCCTATATATGCCAACTTGACCTCAAATAAATAGACTCAAAGATGGGTTATAAATTTTGTTGAAGAAGTTCCAAATCATCAATAATGAGCTGATCTCCCAAGACAAAGATTCATGATGTGCTTTTCTCTTCCTAGAAATCATCACAAAAATTAAGCTCAAAATAGGACTATAAAAACTAATTTAGAAGATTACTTTTCTATCGTTCTTATAATGTATCTAAGTGTTTCTTCTGTATATTTTATGTATACAAAGATTATACTTACGCATTTATATTAATAAAATTTACCTCTTACTTATAAAAATAAAAAATAAAGATTACTTTGACACCCTCGATTGTTTTAGAAGTATCAACTAATAGCATATGTTTACGGATCAATCAAAGACTTTGTGGGTTATCTAAACTTTTGCAAGTCATCGATCTTTTCATTTTAAAAAATCTTTGGGTTTGTTGATTAAAAAACGAAATAATTAATGAAGTATCTTTTGCTTTTCTCCCCGGGGCCGTGTGTACAGTACTGTACGTAGACTTTTCCTCTCAACCTCTGGACTTGACAAAGTCCAAAGAAAATATTATAAAAAATAATAAGCTTTTGATTTTCTTTTTCACGAGGGCCAATCATAGAACATACTCTTTTCTTCTCAACCTCTAGCCTTGACAAAGTCCATGAAAAGACTGTTCTAAATTTCTAAGTTTCACTTGACTCTCGATTCTTGAACGTCACGCTCGAGTGTGGATTTTTTTGGCTTCGTAATGGCGTTGCTAGACTGCATGCACCGCATTCGCTTCTACTCATCATGCAAAGGAATTTTTTATTTATTTATAACAATAGCGAATTGCACTCATACTATAACAAATATAGAATAAGGTAATACATAAGCCTTTTGTTTACCTTTTTTTTAAAATTAATATTTTATTTAATTTTCATATCATTTTATTATCTCATATATACATAAGCCTTTTGTTTACTTAGCAGCATCTAGAATAACACAATTATAAATTGTCACATTCCAAGATCAAGATCAAGTACAAGGCCTCAGCAATTGAGTGGGAAGTTTATATGTTTGTTGAGCCATGGGCTAGTTTAAATTCATTAGTATATCTGTTGATGTCATGTTTTGCTACCTGAGTAGTGCCACAGAGACCCAAACTTTTAGTACCTGCAAGAAGGAAGAAGAGTGGGCTTCGATGAAGTCCGAGGACCCTTCGATACCAAAGTCAGTTGAGAACACTTGAGTAGTGAAGAAAGCTAAGTAAACCAAGAAGAAGAAAGAGTAGACAGAGTCCACCAGGGCAGGACTGGGATATTTATACCTAGTTTGGACTCGATCCCTTTAGGTCGTGCTAGGGTCAGATCTACCACCTGCCCCCCTGTTGTGGCAGGGTGCCAGGAGGAGGTCCTGCCACCCTACAGCACCTGAACACTATAGCGTGTTCAAGCTCCCTCACACTCATTAAATGCAGCGTGTCCTTGACCTAGTTTGCCTAAGATCGGACACGCTCAGCTGCCTGTGTTCTGCGGCTGTTGTTGGCCATGTACCCCTTTGCAGGCCTTAGTCTGTTACCAAGGCCCTAGGTGACCGTGGCTCCATGATGGGCTCTTTGACCAGGTTGGGTCCGGTACCTGGGCTCTTCTGATGAGAGGGTGTGCCATGGACCCTGCTCGTGACTCCCGTCTTAGGCCCCTGGCCTGGTTTAGTCCTCGTTTGAGGGGCTCAAAACCTTTGTAGCTCAATCTCTTTGGGCCAGGGCCTCTTCTAGGAGGGATCTTTCCTCAAAGTACCCCATGAATTCTTAACACAATCGTGTGGTGGGAATTCAATGTGCCTCGCCCTACCTCTTCGAACGTGCTCCTACGACCAACCAACTTCTAGAAGGGGGGACATGGGCTTCCAAAGCCTCTTTAGCTTGTGGCTGTGGGGGTTGACCCCGAACCTTTCTTTCTTCTCAATTACAGATTGGCCCATGCCCTCCACGCTCTCCTTACTTTCCCTTTTACCATTCTCGCATTGTCACCCGTTGGTTGAGTTCATGAGGCCGCTTGTTCTTCCAATAAGGGTGCACATCCTCGATTCTGGTAGCCATTCTGTCTTTCTACAATTGATTTGACAGGCCACCTGCTCCCTTTCACACATCCTAGGGAACTCATTAGCTCGTGCTTCCCACGCTCCCAACACAGTAGCTGCCACTCATGCCGACCGTACTTGTTGGGATCCGTATGCGATTTTGTTGGTATAATTTGTGACGCCCCCAACTCCCGCATACAGCCACGTGGAAGTCGAGACGTCGGGATGAAGACAACACGGGTCACGCATCCCCTCGCCAAGTGCCAGAAGTGTGTGCACGAGCAAAATGTGTACAACTAAAAACACGCAGCGGTGAGATAAGTCATATACTTAAGTACCAGAATTTTCTCAGTTAATACAAACCAGATTCAAACATACATACTAAAATATTACAAGTTCGACATCATTTCGAAACCAAATACATATTAATAAAAAACATCGCCAAACATATAATAATTAAAGATCATCCAGCTACTCCTCCGGCGGAGCCGCCTCCTCTGGCTCAGCCTCCTCATCACCAAGATCTGCATCAAAATCTACGGTACCAAAAATGGTACCGCAGGTAAGTAAAATCCAAACAACGCAAGATATAAACATATTAAAACCCAAACAATATGCATGAATTATGCCCAATGCACATGTCCCCAAAACCATATTTTTCTCACACACGCCAAAAGTCCCTTTTGGCCCAAAATCTTTCCTTTAAAAACATATCTCGCCATTATCTCACATAATGGCCTAAAACCAAACTCAAACCATCCTTTATATATTTTCCTTAATCGAATGCACCATGACCTCCCCTAGGGGTCATCCGCAAGCCCTGGCTTCATATCAAGCGATGCCCGGTTCCGCGCCTCTCGCGCGTACGTAGCCAAGCATCCTCTAGCCCCCGCCAGTAGAGGGGCCACGGAGTCAGTGAGTAGGGCGATGTTTGGTTCCGCGCCTCTCGCGCGTACGTAGCCAAGCACCCCCTAATCCCGCTCCCGTCGTCCAATGACAACTCAGGGGACGTCACTCAGTATTTTACGCTCCCGACTGACCAGAGGAGCTCCACCGAGATAATAACCCATCCCGGCTTGGGCTCGTGAGACACACGCACCCAAAAGTCGATTTACGTCAATAAAATAGGAATTTTCCAATTAAAATAAAATGTAAATGTACACACCACTCAAATGCAAACTCAATGCTCGACAAATACAACCAACCATAAAACAACAATTCAAGCAACTCCATCCTCCATCCATCCGACCCCCGAACTCCTCGGACTCAGTCCGGAATCAGCAAACCAACCAAATAAATTATTGTAAAGGTAATAATATATTAAATCTAAAACGAAGCTTGGGAAAATACTTACAGCGCTAAAAAGGATTTTTAGAAGGTCCGGCGCGAAGCAAACGGCAATGCGAAAGCAACGTAACAATGCAAATGCACTGTTCCCGTGGGTCGCAAAATATCCACTTTTGAACGAGGATGAACCAAGACCCCAAATTGATAGGGAATGGTCTAGGGAGGTTATGAAGCTAGTGGAAGTGGGCTTTGGCCGTGGGTGGCGGCGAAAACGCCGGTAGAGGCGAAAAACGTGCAAAACGGAGTTGAGCTCGTGGGAGCTGCTCCGGTGACCGTTTGAGGCCGGGGATGGGTGGGTTAGGATGGCAAGGAGCCGGTGATGAAGTGGTGAAGAGGTGGTGGCCGGAGGTGGAGCGACGGCGGCGAATCGGGGCAAAAACCGTGCGGCTTGAGGGTGGTTTTCCGGCTAAACGGCCGGCCGGTTGGGGCTGGAAATCGGTGGGGGTGATCACCGGCCGGAGGGGAGTCGACCGGTAGGGGCGGTGCCGACCACGGCGGCCGGACGGCAGTGGGCNTAGCAGTGTCTATTCCTACGTATGCTATGAGCTATTTCTTGTTTCCAAAGTCTTTATGTAAGGAGCTAGAGATGCTAATGGCTAAGTTTTGGTGGGGAAATCAGGTGCAGGGGAATAAAATTCATTGGATGAGTTGGGAGAAGCTTAGTAATTCAAAATTTAGAGGAGGGATGGGTTTTAAAGATTTACATCTCTTTAACCTAGCTCTTTTAGCTAAACAAGGTTGGAGGCTCCTAAGAAATGAAGGTTCTTTAGTGCATCGTATGTTTAAAGCCAAATATTTTCCTAATACATGTTTATTTGAAGCCAAGACACGGTTTAATTCATCTTATGTGTGGAAAGGAATTTGGGCAGCTCTCAGAGATTTGAAAAAAGGTTGTAGGTGGAGAATAGGGAATGGAAAATCTGTTCAGGTTTTTAAGGATTCTTGGATTCCAGGTTTTTCTTTGCCTTACAATCATACAGAGTTTGAGGAAGATTTAAAAGTCAATTCTTTGATAGATGAGCATACGGGTTGGTGGAATGTTTAGATTTTAAGAGCTCTATTCAATCCAAATGTGGTTCAAAAAATTCTGCAACTGAATGTTTCTATCACTTCAGAAGATTCTTTGTTTTGGGCTCATGAGAGAAATGGAATATACTCAGTAAAAAGTGCCTACAGAGTGCTACAGCAGAGCCTATCTCAAGGTACTGGGCAAAATTCTAGGGAAAGAACAGATTCAGCCTTTTGGAAATGTTTGTGGCATCTGAAAATTCCGAAAAAAATGAAGATTTTTGCATGGCGAGCATGTCACGAAAAACTACCAATTTTCATGAATTTAAAGATAAAACATGTGCTGGAGAATGATATTTGCATCTTTTGTGATAATTGTAGAGAGGATGTTGCTCATGCTTTATTTTATTGTTCTGATGTGAGGTATGTATGGGTGGACTTTTGCTCTAACTTGGGTGAGGTTAATTCAGATCTTTCTTTTTGGGAATTGGCAAACTTGGCTCGGGATAGAGGTTCATAGGATTTGTTGGCCAGATTCATAGCAGTTGCTTGGGGGATATGGTATAGAAGGAACAAATTTATTTATGAGGATATTTCTCTGAATATTACTACTGCTGTTAATAATGCTCTTTCCTTACAGCAAGAGTATAAGAAGGTGCAGGTTTTTAATGTGTTTGATAAGAAGATCAATAGAGTTATGTGTTGGAATCCCCCTCCACCAGGTTTTTTAAAACTAAATGTTGATGGTGCTACTTTCTTTGATAATTCTTCTGCAGGGGTTGGGGTAATATTGAGAGATCATAATGGAGATGTTGTAGTAGCTGTTAGTAAAGTGGAAAGGGAGGTGTCATCTGCAGAATTTATTGAGGCTATTGCTTTGTTGAGAGGTTTGCAGCTGTGTATTTAGTGGGGTGTTCCAAAAATCTTGCTAGAATCTGATTGTTTGATACTTGTCAACACTTTGAATGATAATTCTGAGGTTCTAACAGAATTTGATTTTATCCTACAAGATATTCGCAGGCTTATGCATGGATTTCAGGAAGCCAGAATTGAGCATGTTAATCGTTTGGGTAATGGTGCTGCCCATTGTTTGGCTAGATATGCTAGAGAGGTTGATGAAATTGTATGTGGTGGGATTCATGTCCTTTTGTAAGCCAAGCTATTTGGCTTGATAAAACTTCTATGTGTAAGGACTCCTTTTGATATGAATGAAAGTATGTCTGTTATCAAAAAAAAAAAAAAAAAACAAGAGTTCCTATATATGCCAACTTGACCTCAAATAAATAGACTCAAAGATGGGTTATAAATTTTGTTGAAGAAGTTCCAAATCATCAATAATGAGCTGATCTCCCAAGACAAAGATTCATGATGTGCTTTTCTCTTCCTAGAAATCATCACAAAAATTAAGCTCAAAATAGGACTATAAAAACTAATTTAGAAGATTACTTTTCTATCGTTCTTATAATGTATCTAAGTGTTTCTTCTGTATATTTTATGTATACAAAGATTATACTTACGCATTTATATTAATAAAATTTACCTCTTACTTATAAAAATAAAAAATAAAGATTACTTTGACACCCTCGATTGTTTTAGAAGTATCAACTAATAGCATATGTTTACGGATCAATCAAAGACTTTGTGGGTTATCTAAACTTTTGCAAGTCATCGATCTTTTCATTTTAAAAAATCTTTGGGTTTGTTGATTAAAAAACGAAATAATTAATGAAGTATCTTTTGCTTTTCTCCCCGGGGCCGTGTGTACAGTACTGTACGTAGACTTTTCCTCTCAACCTCTGGACTTGACAAAGTCCAAAGAAAATATTATAAAAAATAATAAGCTTTTGATTTTCTTTTTCACGAGGGCCAATCATAGAACATACTCTTTTCTTCTCAACCTCTAGCCTTGACAAAGTCCATGAAAAGACTGTTCTAAATTTCTAAGTTTCACTTGACTCTCGATTCTTGAACGTCACGCTCGAGTGTGGATTTTTTTGGCTTCGTAATGGCGTTGCTAGACTGCATGCACCGCATTCGCTTCTACTCATCATGCAAAGGAATTTTTTATTTATTTATAACAATAGCGAATTGCACTCATACTATAACAAATATAGAATAAGGTAATACATAAGCCTTTTGTTTACCTTTTTTTTAAAATTAATATTTTATTTAATTTTCATATCATTTTATTATCTCATATATACATAAGCCTTTTGTTTACTTAGCAGCATCTAGAATAACACAATTATAAATTGTCACATTCCAAGATCAAGATCAAGTACAAGGCCTCAGCAATTGAGTGGGAAGTTTATATGTTTGTTGAGCCATGGGCTAGTTTAAATTCATTAGTATATCTGTTGATGTCATGTTTTGCTACCTGAGTAGTGCCACAGAGACCCAAACTTTTAGTACCTGCAAGAAGGAAGAAGAGTGGGCTTCGATGAAGTCCGAGGACCCTTCGATACCAAAGTCAGTTGAGAACACTTGAGTAGTGAAGAAAGCTAAGTAAACCAAGAAGAAGAAAGAGTAGACAGAGTCCACCAGGGCAGGACTGGGATATTTATACCTAGTTTGGACTCGATCCCTTTAGGTCGTGCTAGGGTCAGATCTACCACCTGCCCCCCTGTTGTGGCAGGGTGCCAGGAGGAGGTCCTGCCACCCTACAGCACCTGAACACTATAGCGTGTTCAAGCTCCCTCACACTCATTAAATGCAGCGTGTCCTTGACCTAGTTTGCCTAAGATCGGACACGCTCAGCTGCCTGTGTTCTGCGGCTGTTGTTGGCCATGTACCCCTTTGCAGGCCTTAGTCTGTTACCAAGGCCCTAGGTGACCGTGGCTCCATGATGGGCTCTTTGACCAGGTTGGGTCCGGTACCTGGGCTCTTCTGATGAGAGGGTGTGCCATGGACCCTGCTCGTGACTCCCGTCTTAGGCCCCTGGCCTGGTTTAGTCCTCGTTTGAGGGGCTCAAAACCTTTGTAGCTCAATCTCTTTGGGCCAGGGCCTCTTCTAGGAGGGATCTTTCCTCAAAGTACCCCATGAATTCTTAACACAATCGTGTGGTGGGAATTCAATGTGCCTCGCCCTACCTCTTCGAACGTGCTCCTACGACCAACCAACTTCTAGAAGGGGGGACATGGGCTTCCAAAGCCTCTTTAGCTTGTGGCTGTGGGGGTTGACCCCGAACCTTTCTTTCTTCTCAATTACAGATTGGCCCATGCCCTCCACGCTCTCCTTACTTTCCCTTTTACCATTCTCGCATTGTCACCCGTTGGTTGAGTTCATGAGGCCGCTTGTTCTTCCAATAAGGGTGCACATCCTCGATTCTGGTAGCCATTCTGTCTTTCTACAATTGATTTGACAGGCCACCTGCTCCCTTTCACACATCCTAGGGAACTCATTAGCTCGTGCTTCCCACGCTCCCAACACAGTAGCTGCCACTCATGCCGACCGTACTTGTTGGGATCCGTATGCGATTTTGTTGGTATAATTTGTGACGCCCCCAACTCCCGCATACAGCCACGTGGAAGTCGAGACGTCGGGATGAAGACAACACGGGTCACGCATCCCCTCGCCAAGTGCCAGAAGTGTGTGCACGAGCAAAATGTGTACAACTAAAAACACGCAGCGGTGAGATAAGTCATATACTTAAGTACCAGAATTTTCTCAGTTAATACAAACCAGATTCAAACATACATACTAAAATATTACAAGTTCGACATCATTTCGAAACCAAATACATATTAATAAAAACATCGCCAAACATATAATAATTAAAGATCATCCAGCTACTCCTCCGGCGGAGCCGCCTCCTCAGGCTCAGCCTCCTCATCATCAAGATCTGCATCAAAATCTACGGTACCAAAAATGGTACCGCAGGTAAGTAAACTCCAAACAACGCAAGATATAAACATATTAAAACCCTAACAATATGCATGAATTATACCCAATGCTCATGTCCCCAAAACCATATTTTTACACACACGCCAAAAGTCCCATTTGGCCCAAAACCTTTCCTTTAAAAACATATCTCGCCATTATCTCACATAATGGCCTAAAACCAAACTCAAACCATCCTTTACATATTTTCCTTAATCGAATGCACCATGACCTCCCCTAGGGGTCATCCGCAAGCCCTGGCTTCATATCAAGCGATGCCCGGTTCCGCGCCTCTCGCGCGTACGTAGCCAAGCATCCTCTAGCCCCCGCCAGCAGAGGGGCCACGGAGTCAGTGAGTAGGGCGATGTTTGGTTTCGCGCCTCTCGCGCGTACGTAGCCAAGCACCCCCTAGTCCCGCTCCCGTCGTCCAACGACAACTCAGGGGACGTCACTAAGTATTTTACGCTCCCGACTGACCAGAGGAGCTCCACTAAGATAATAATCCATCCCGGCTTGGGCTCGTGAGACACACGCACCCAAAAGTCGATTTACGCCAATAAAACAGGAATTTTCCAATTAAAATAAAATGCACATGTACACACCACGCAAATGCAAACTCAATGCTTGACAAATACAACCAACCATAAAACAACAATTCAAGCAACTCCATCCTCCATCCATCCGACCCTCGAAGTCCTCGGACTCAGTCCGGAATCAGCAAACCAACCAAATAAATTATTGTAAAGGTAATAATATATTAAATCTAAAACGAAGCTTGGGAAAATACTTACAGCGCTAAAAAGGATTTTTAGAAGGTCCGGCGAGAAGCAAACGGCGATGCGAAAGCAACGTAACAGTGCAAATGCACTGTTCCCGTGGGTCGCAAAATACCCACTTTTGAACGGGGATGAACCAAGACCCCAAATTGATAGGGAATGGTCTAGGGAGGTTTATGAAGTTAGTGGAAGTGGGCTTTGGCCGTGGGTGGCGGCGAAAACGCCGGTAGAGGCGAAAAACGTGCAAAACGGAGTTGAGCTCGTGGGAGCTGCTCCGGTGACCGTTTGAGGCCGGGGATGGGTGGGTTAGGACGGCAAGGAGCCGGTGATGAAGTGGTGAAGAGGTGGTGGCCGGAGGTGGAGCGACGGCGGCGAATCGGGGCAAAAACTGTGCGGCTTGAGGGTGATTTTCCGGCTAAACGGCCGGCTGGTTAGGGCTGGAAATCGGTGGGGGTGATCACCGGCCGGAGGGGAGTCGACTGGTAGGGGCGGTGCCGACCACGGCGGCCGGACGGCAGTGGGCTGGGGTGATGGCCGGTGATGCCGTGGGTGAGGAGAGAGAGAGAAAGAGAGCAACGCGGGAGGGAGACCGAACAGGAAGAAGAAAAAAGAAAAAAAGAAAGAAAGAAAAAAAGGAAGAAAAGGGAAAAAGAAGATAAAAGAAAAGGAAAAGAAAAAGATGAAGGAAAACAAATGAGATCCAGTCCTCACTTTCGGAGTCCAACGACTGATTCAAAAAAAAGAACTTTAAAATAAATAAAAACCAAGAAAACATTTTAAATACGTCGCAAAGCTAAAATAATTAAAATACTTAGCGAAAACCAACTATTAAATTTTAAATCAAAAAACAAGCTAAAATAAATTAATCAGCAATTTAAATTCAACAGCGAATAAAAACTAATTAAAACCTGATTATTTAAAATACAAGCACTATAAAATTAATTAAATTAAAATATTTCTTCAGTGAAAATACACATAAAAACGGGGTGTCACATAATTACTGTTAGCGTTGCTTCGTTTCTCATGCACCTCCCTGTCTTCCTTTTCTATATAAGGCCTCCCTCATTCTAGTTGCCCACATTGCTGCTACCCTCTCTCCCTATGTTTTCTTCTACCTCACTATCGGTCCTTCTTCGAGCTCCTTTCCTGTCATTGCATAGCCTTTCTTTCCTTCAGAACTCCTTACTCCTCCCAGACCGTCCCCTCTCTTCTTCTTCCTCTCCACTTCTCCTTACTTTCCAGGCACCACTTCCCCCTTTCTTTCTAATTGACTCCATGGCTTCGAATGCTTCTTCCAAGCCCAAGGCCCTTTGCTTCGTGAGGAAGAACTGGGTGTCACCATCACGCTTGCAGACCTTTGGGTGGTTTGGTCAAAGCACAGCGTCCCCTCCTCAACAGTCATTGAAGTCCCTAGGGTGGGGCAGAGCAGCATGCTGTGGACTCTGATGGGATGGCATCTCGAGTTGCACTCTATCCCCTTATGTACGTGAATGGCATGTGCCTTCCCTTTTGCTGCTTGGGTCGTGAGGTCCTCCACTTCTTGGGATTGGCCCCCGCGTAGCTTAACCCCAATGCCTGGTGGCTTCTTATATCTTATTGCATTGTCTATAGAAAGGCTCTCACTTCAATCGCGGAGGGGTACCCCGACCTAACCTCTCAGGAGTTCTTGTTCGTCTACCGAGTGAACTATCTCCAATGGAGCATATGCAGCTTCTAGGCTGCATATGTGAATTATCTTGTATTTTCTTGAATATTAGAAAAATTTCTCTGTACTTTTGGGTAATTTTCTTGTATTTTTTTTATGTGAATTATCTATTAAAACTAGTCTGTAGAATAATCGTTATTCTATCCGGCATCATAATGTGGCTTCGTCGGCCCATGAGAAGGAAGACAACCCATGATTATGAAAGTCTTGGTGTTATTAGCAAGGACACAACAGTAATAAGAACTTTCAATATTTTCACAACGTGTTTTTGTTCAACAGTTGAGGTCAAGGTCTGCATACTTGTCATTATCGGCCATTGTAATGGAATTTGTTAAATTATATATATATATTAAAAATAGAAAATAAAAAAATAAAAGAAAAGACTCGAGAAAGAATTCGAGATTCGTTCAAAAGCAACAATTCTAAACCAATTTCTTTCTTTGGTGTTAGGGCTGTAATCGAGCTGAGCCGAGCCCATTTTTGGCTTGTCGAGCTCGGCTCGACTCAAAATACTCGAGCCTGAACTCGAAATTTTTTTTAATTCTTTGTTCGAGCTCGACTTGATAAGCAAAACTCTCGACTCGAGTTCGAGCTCGTCCCACAAACGAGTTCGAGTCGAGCCGAGCTCGAGCTTGATTGTTTTTTTAGAATAAGCTTTAATAATTAATAAATTAAATAAATAAATAAAAACTAATATTGAATTTATACAACTAACAAGTAGAACCTCTATTAAATTATAAAATTTTAAAAAATTTATAAATAATTAATATCTAACTAGTTGATATTTATCCAAAATAACAATATATTATATGCTTACATATATTATTAATACACACACTTAATATGATAGCATATACCTATTTCATATATAGTTCCCACATATTAGTATATGAAATTATTGAATTTTACCGACTAATTATTATACAAATTCTAAAATATACCTATGAAGTATATTCACTATATAGACATAAGTAATTAGAATACATATTATATATTGAATTATACAAGTGGTATGCTTATATTATTAGCTAATACATATATACATGCATAGGTGTATGTATATATTTATCAATATATGAATGAGTTTTAATCGAGTGAAGCTAACGAGTCGACTCGAACATAAACAAGCGAGCCTAAATGAGCCTTAACCGAGTCGAGTCGAGTTTTGTTGGGTATGTGTCATTTACAAATCGAGTAGGTATATGCTTTAACGAACGAGTTTTTTTTTTCACGAGTCGAGTTCGATTCGAGCGAGTACCGAGCGGGCTATCGAACAGACTGGTTCATTTACAGCCCTATTTGGTATGGAAAAAGCTTTGCTGCAACTGTCCAGCCGGCATCTGATCAAATTAAGACAACTTTTCTAGATTTATCTGAAAAGTCAGTTCAAACATACTTTCTGGTAAGAGAAAAGGAAAAATTATCTCAAAATAATTAACGCTAAACTTGAGTTAAATTTAGATGACTTGAGATAAGATGAAAGAATAAAATTGAATAAAATATTATTAGAATATATTTTTTAATATTATTATTGTTTTAAAGTTTGAAAAAGTTGAATTTTTTATTATATTTTATGTGTAAATTTAGAAAAATTATAATAATGAGATGAGATATAATGAGATCATTCTTGTATACTAATGATTCAAGGAAACTTTAAGATCTAGTTTGGTTATGACATGAGATGAGAAATTTGTTAATAGTTGTGAATAGTAGTGAAATGATTTGGGTTAAGATGTTTTACTTTTATGGGGTTTTGATAAAGAGTTTTGCTATTCATCATCCCCACACACTACACTTATTTTTAATTTTTTAATTTTTCTAAAACTAATTGAGTTCTTTTACTAATTATCCATATACCACACATTTGGTAAGAGAAAATATAAAAAAATAAAAAATTATGTGTGGTTTGAGGATGTTGAGTTGAATTTTTTTTTTATAAATAAGAGAGAAAAAGTTGAATAAAAATATTATAAAATTCAAATTTTTTATATTATAAAATTTTAATATTTCTTTTGTTTAAGAATTTGAGAATTTTGAATTATTTTTTATATTTTGTTTGTAAGTTTAGAAAAGTTGTAATGACTAGATAAAAAAGTTGAGAATTTGAAATTGAAAAGCATTCGTATTTGAATAGTGTTTGGATGTTGAGATAAGATGAGATATATTGAAAATAGCTAAAATATAATTAATTACTATAATTGCAAATTTTAGTTCTATCTAATAAAAAATTGTTAAGAAATTTACCACTTAAACTTTTAGCATACTTATAATTTGAGCTTATAATGTTTGACCCAATTGGCCCGGTCGATTACCAATTAATGAGATTCTCGTCTTAAATATATTTATGTGGATTAATTTTTTTATTTCCTTTATTAATTAATATTTGTCGCAATAAGTTGAATGAATTGTACAGTCAATCGTATTGATCACTAATTAACAGAATGTTAGAGAAAAATATCATCTAATGCCATATTAGGATATGATAAAAGGATGATGAAAAAAGAGATGACTAGATTTTTTCAAATACTTATTTACATAAATAAGCTAAGACTTTCCACACTATATATATATAAATATATATAAAATATCATTATTGGCCGAAAGAAATTATAATTCATTCAGCCTTTAGTGCATGGAGGAGTACGTTCGTGTACTTTTGATATTCACAAATATTATGAAATAATAATAAACATGATCATGATGTCCAACCACTATCGCGCCCACTGGAGCATGAACAACAATTGAAAGTAAGCAACACGCTGCTGTGAATTAATGCTATGACATGATATTCTAAATTATAAACTGGTATACTTTGTATTTCATCAAACATCAAGCTAGTCTCAAACAAACACATCATGAGAACTTTCATTTATTTTCTTGAGAGTAAGCAACACGCTGCTGGGAATTAATGATTCTCTTAATTCATTGACTTGATCTTTCTCTCAACATCATTCACATACAAAGTCACGGAGAATTAATGATATTTTATTCTAACATTCAGTTGATTGGTGATCAATACAATTGGCTTTGGCTTAATTCGACTTATTGCGACAAATATTAATTGATAAAGGAAATAAAATAAATAATCCACTTAATTCGAGAGATGAGAGATGTGTGTATATATATAAAGTTGAAGCCTTGAGGGTTGGAGAAATTGTAAAAAAAGAGGGTGACTTGAACTTTTTTGGGCCTTCTGGTTTTCTCTTGTAAATTGGATGTTAGTTGAAGCTTGAAAGTGACTAAAGAAAAAAAGAAGAACGAAAGAAAGTGGTGTGGGGTCGGCCTGGGCATGTTCCCTCCATAAATTTGGGCCTAGTCTAATATTGAAACGTCTTTGAGGGTTCCTTGTGGAAATTTTTGCCATCCAGCACGACTTGGTTGAAAGAGTAATCCGCGGGACACTCACTACCTTTTTTTTCCAATGTGAAGTTGCGAGGAAAGTGAAAAAATACACTCCAAAATCATTTCATATCAAATTTCTACGCAGCTCAAAGATTTATTAATAATTTTGGTGCTCGATGTGGGACTGGGTATCCTCTTTTTCTTGGCAAGCAATTAATGCCATGACATGATATTCTAAATTATAAACTGGTATACTTTGTTTTCCATCAAACATCTATTCTCAAACAAACACGTACACCATGACAACTTTCGTTTATTTTCTTGGGAGTAAGCAACACGCTCGCTGTTGGAAATTAATGAATCTCTTGATTCATTGACTTGATCTTTCATGCATGGTCGATCATATATAAAAATTAGAATATACTAATTTTTCTCTCAACATCATTGACATACAAAGTCACAAAGAATTAAAGATATTTTGTTCAAACCTTTAGTGATTGGTGATCAGTACGATTGGCTGTGGATTAATTCAACTTATTGCGATAAATATTAATTAATAAAAGAATTAATCCACCTAAAGGGCCGGGGCCACTGTTTTTATTTTTTTAAAAAATTTTTTTTATGAACTTGTTATATCTTTATATAGATAAAGTGGCTATCTAACGGAATTTTATTGGTTTAACGGTTTTTGTTATTTTACCGTTAAAATTAACGCCGTTAGTTACATAAATAAATTAAAGTGGCTCTTTCTTTCTCTTCTTAAAAGTTCTTATTTTTTAAATCTCTCTCCCGAATCAATTATGAATAATTCATCGTTATCAAAATTCATGCAGCATGCATCGATCTTGGAACCCATGCATTAATGATCATTTATTTAAGAGGTACTTTATATATATATAAAGTACATATATATCTATATAAATTATAATTTATATATAAATTTATATGTGTGATTTAAAATTTCTATTCATTCCTTATATAAATAAAGAGAAATGTAAAATAATTAAATTTAAATCTATTACTAACTACATTTACGAATACAATTATTTCAATAAAATATTATTTATTTATCAATTTAAATTCATTATGAAACATTAAAATCAAATAATAATATCTTATAAAAATCTTAGTATTTGATTTCTTTACAAAAATTATATCACTTTTTAAAAATAATCGCTTTATTAAACTAAGAAAACGTGCTCTGCACGTTGCTTTACTGTTCTGATTTATCTCATGCCCTGCACAGTTTTGGTTTAAGGATTGTTTTAATTTTTTTACGTATTTGTTGTTTCCAGCCGTACCCAGGAGCACATGCAGTAGTAAATAATAAGATTTTAATTCTAAATGCTTTAAAACTGATTTAAGTCTATCTTACTATTTGATGTTAGAAATTATATATATTTTTTTCTAAAAGCATTACATTATTAATCAAAAAATTTTCCTTAATAAAAATAACATTTCTATACACTAGGCAAACGTCCCTTGGACGTTGCCCAACTACTAGTATATATATATATATATCTCTTGGCATTTTATCTCTTACAGTCCTACTTTGCCTAGAGTTATGAGAGATGTGGGGAGATCATCAGGTGATCTACATACCACTAATTCTCTTTATTTGAAAACTTTATATAAGATGGGTGAAATATATATAATAAGAATTGGTTGCGATAAGAATTGGTTGTGAATACTCTTTTTATTGCAATAAATTAGTCACAAAAATTCATTTTTCTTGTAGTGGTAGTAATATTATCATAAAAGTATATTTTAGTGATAAATTTCATAATAATTATTTATTAGATGGAAGTCGACTAAGTTTTGTAATGATCAATCAAGTAGTGGATGACCGATCCATCAAATTTTCAAATTCCATTTTTTTAAAAAGGAGTGGACCGAGTGATACTAGCTCCTCTTTGTGTGCATGAGAATTCTCATGTATTTTTAAATATTTTATTTTTGAGTATCACTTAAAAAAATATTTTTATAATTTTAATTTTTAAATTTTTCATTTAATTATTATTTAATTAATATAATTTTATTAAATTTTTAAACAAAATACAACAAATAGGAATGCAATTTTTTCAAATTTCAGGCCAAAAATAATATTAAAGATTATATTTAAATAATATTTTAATTTTATAATATATTTATTCAATTTCTTCTTTCACATTATCAAAAATCTAATAAAACATTTTAACTCAAATAATTTAACTACTATTTACAAACTATTTTATTATTGTTAACATGTATTCTACAAATTCATTTCAAAGTGTAATTTTTTTTTCTTGTATATGAGAACTTTCTTTCATATATGCTAACTTAATTTGGCCTTCAAGGCAACTTCCAGCTTTGAATTATCTCAACTACTACGTGCAATATAAAACCGATCGACTGAGATCTTGATCAAAATCATCATAGAAACAGATCTTGATGGCATTGCAAATGGTACTGTTTCGGATACTTGTGTTAGTCATGATGTGCTCACTCAATGCATTTGAGCGAGCATCGAACGTAATAAACAGTTCATGCTCAGAATACTGTGGAAATGTAAGCATTCCATACCCTTTCGGAATCGAAAATGGTTGCTACGTTGGAGATTGGTTTGAGATAGTCTGCAAATCATCGAATGACTCTTATGATCTGGGATTTCCTAAGCCCTATTTGAAGAGGTTAGACCTGGAGGTGCTGGAGATTGACATAGATTTCCCAGGCCAAGTTAGCATCAACTATCCCATATTTTCGAGCTGTACCGATGGCACGAAAAGCAAAAAGAATCTGCAGTTAGAAAAAAGTCCTTTCATCTTCTCCGCCACCAACAACAGCTTCGTTGCCATGGGTTGCAACAACTCTGCCTTCATGTTGTCCATTTTTCCCGATGACTCGATTTCATTTGGTGGGTGCAATTCCCTTTGTGACAGGGCTCCATTCACAAATGGAAGTCATTGCAACGCCACAAATTGTTGCCAAACTACAATTCCTTCTGATCTCCAGGAATTCTCTACAACTATGCAGCTGAAAAGTTCCTACAATAATGGTAGTAGTAAGTGCAAGTATGCATTTTTGGTTGACCAGAATTGGTTTGAGACCAATTTCACAGAGCCGAGTCAAAATATGTCCGTTCCAGTGGTATTGGAATGGGGGCTTGACAATACTACTTTCTATTCTCTTCCCACAATGAAAAACATGACGGCAACAAAATACAAGAACTCGACCTATAATTGTGGTTGGTGGCTGATGTTGCGAAACTTTACTGGTCGTATTTGTGTCTGCCGGAGTGGATACGAAGGAAATCCATATCTTCTTGGAGGATGTGGAGGTAAATTTCTCTTTCATAACAACCTTATTAATTCTCGAAAGCTTTTGTTTTGGAAGTCAACGTAGAAAGGTGAAAATAAATTTAAAGCATAGTTATTCATTTTACAAATCCTTTTACAATTCTATTCTAAATGAAGAGCAGTTATGAAAAAATAGAAATTCAAATTAAATAATAGAAAACTCATTATTAAAAAAAATTACCCTGCATGCAGCATTTTTTATGAAATGATAGTATAAAAATTTGACCACAACCTTGACCTTTCAACCCATGCAGGGTATCGTCAGACATCATATATAACCAGCTTATGCCTTTGTAAAAAATCACTTGTACTTATTTTGTGTAAATATTTTTCAGATCTAATTATTGTAACCTCTTTTATCATGAGGAGGCAAGCCCCCTCTCAAAGTTGGATTAAAATATTTTCGAATTGTTCTCAAAATTTAGAATTTCAAGTAGAAGAGACACATGATGAAGTAGACCCTACTCATCATGTATTTCTTATTTATTTAATATTATCTTAAATATTTATACGAAAATCAATAAATATTACAGAATACTCAAATTACCAATGAAGATTTTTTCCCTTACATGAGTTATGGCAGTAGTTGCTTATTTAAGATCAAAACCTGAAGTACTACTCAATCTGTCCAACCATGCATGAGTCGCGCGAAACAATATAATTAAAAATTAATGGCTGCTTTTGGACGACTCTCTCTCTCTCTCTCTCTCTCTCTCTCTCTCTCTCTCTCTCTCTCTCTCTCTCTCTCTCTCTCTCACTCATATATATATTAACAAATTCCAGTACAATATTGGCAGATATTAACGAATGTGCAAACCATGACCTCAACACTTGTACACTTGATACACGCTGTGAAAATACTGAAGGTTCTTACCGTTGTGTCGCTGCTAAGAACACAAAGCTTGCCATAATCATAGGTATGAATTCCTTCTCATTATACATGTTAATTGCATGTACATGACCTTTCCCTTTTGTTTTCTGCACAATCTCTGATAATTTTCATGCTAATTAATTAGTTGTCCCATGCATGTCTTTATCCAAAGAACAGTTATCAGTTAATCACATTTTGTCAAATTCAACTTCATTTTCACAATAATTAATAGTACCCCATCTTGTTTCTTTTATATTTTATTTTGGGGCAACCGGAAATTTTAATTAAGGATTATATAAGATATATAGTCAATATCTATGTAGTATATTAAAGTTATCTGCAATAGTACCATATCAAGCATAGTACTGTAAATAATACTTGATCGATCCATCTTAATCTTTTATTCCTCTTCTGGAAAATTAAGCCAAAAACTGTTCTCATGTCATTTTATTTGGTTCTTGTTTTTTTTTTTTTTTTTAAAATCTTATGCCAATTTTTTAAAGATCAACTCATAGAATTTAGGTCATTTATGCTAGCTTTGAACCAATAGAGGTTACATATTTGTTGTAGAGCAATGTTAGATCCAATAAAAAAAAGTTGGATCCACTATTAAAAAGTGAGTTTTTTAATGAAGATCTCATATTTTTTCTATATTTATTAAATGTAATACGTAAGATTTGCACATTCTAGAATTATAGATATCATTTCCCTTTATTACACACGCGCACACACACATATATATCATATATATTATACAAAACCATTGGATTCAATCTAGTCATATTCCAACACTAAGAAGTTATACCACAGAGTTGATCTTATTGTCTCCAACTATAAGTTCTATCAACTTCTAAATTAAGAAAATTCATTTGCTAGTATTGGCTGTCTAAAGGGTTGTCTCGAGTATATATATAATCGGTCTTGAGAATAATATATAGAGTTCTCCCACCCGAAAGCAATATTTTTTTCAATTTAATTTTCATTCTTCTTTTCGAAGTACTTCTAATTCAATTTTATGAGAACCTGCTTTTGGCACAACATAGTTTGTCTGGCAATATTCTAGCATTCATAGAAATGTCTCTCAAGTCAATGTTCCTAATTAGCAATTTTATTATTTTACCATTAGTACTACTACAAGGAGTAATTAATATATTTCTATTTCATTGAGTCAAATAGGTGTTAGCACAAGTCTTGGTGTATTATTTTTTATTTTCACTGGATGGGGGTCATACAAAGTGATAAAGAAAAGGATGAGGATTAAACGCAAGGAGAAGTTTTTCAAACAAAATGGTGGATTACTGCTACAGCAGCAACTATCTACAAACAACGAAGTTAATGTTGAGAACACCAAATTGTTCAATTCAGAGGAATTGGAGAAGGCCACTAATCGTTTTAGTGTGGATAGAATAATTGGACATGGTGGACAAGGCACTGTTTACAAAGGTATGTTGGCAGATGGAAGAATTGTTGCAATAAAAAAATCCATGGTCATAGATGAAGAAAAACTTCAAGCATTCATAAATGAAGTTGTGATTCTTTCACAAATTAATCACAGGAATGTGGTTAAGCTACTTGGTTGTTGTTTAGAGACTAAAGTTCCGCTTCTAGTCTACGAATTCATTCCTAATGGAACTCTTGCCGAATATCTCAATGGACAAAATGAGGAGTTTTTACCAACATGGGATATGCGTTTACGAATTGCTATAGAAGTTGCAGGAGCCCTTTCCTATTTGCATTCAGCAGCTTCTTCACCCATTTACCATCGCGACATTAAGTCTACAAACATCCTCTTGGATGATAAGTATAGGGCAAAAGTAGCGGATTTCGGGATTTCAAAATCTGTTGCTATTGAACAAACTCACCTGAGCACACTAGTACAGGGAACTTTTGGATATGTAGACCCTGAGTATTTTCGGTCAGGCCAGTTTACAGATAAGAGCGACGTTTATAGTTTTGGTGTTGTTCTTGCTGAGCTCTTAACAGGAGAAAAAGCTATCTCTTCAACAGGAACTAGAGATACCAAAAGTTTGGCTGCATTTTTTGTTAGTTCAATGGAAGAGAACAATTTATTTAACATCCTTTATAGTCAAGTTTTGAAGGAAATGGAAACAGAAAAAATCATTGCAGTTGCAAACCTTGCGAAAAGATGCTTGAACTTGAAAGGAAGGAAACGACCTACAATGAGAGAAGTTGCAATGGAATTGGAGGCCAACCAAATGTCACAAAAATTAGCTTCTAACCTTCAGCAGAAATATGGAGAGACTGAAGATGTCAAAACTGAAATATCCGAGCAATGTGATGTTGTTTCCATATCAACAATGTCAAGTATGGATAGTGCCATCGCAACCTCATCTTTCGATACACAACCATTATTCATATCTTCTTAATCATCAAGTGATATTACACCTTGATTTGTGTTGTATTATAAATATTTGTTCAATTTCGTCCTGTAAGCTCCATAATTTACTCTTTAGACAATCTTATGGTAGTATAATGCATAAACATCCAATTTTCTATTCAGTTTCATAAGCATCTATTTTTATATATAAATAAAAAGGGGCCTCAAGCTGCTCTATGATATGATCTCTGCTCAGAAAGAACGAAAAAAAATCAAAAAACAAAAGCTTATCTTCCATAATATATTACCTTTAGAGTGTTTACTGCAGTTTAGAATTAATGAATAGCAAACGAAAAAACCAGCTCCTCTTTATATCCTTTCATAGCCACCTTAAGCTTTTTTCAATTTTTAAATCTTGTTGGATGAAGATTGTTGACTTGCTAAAACCAACAAAACCCTTGGCGTAATAGGCCTCACAAATTTAGACCATTTTCTTCATGCTCAAATGCTCAAAGAAAGTCTCAATCTGCTTCATGAACAGCTAAGAAAAAAGCTACATGAACATCTTAGTTTATAAAGAAGACCATCATGCAGAGGTGACCATTGATCGCTTGAATGTTTATCTACTAGCTATTACAAGGTCTATTGCTTAATGTGGTGTGGTGCATTAGATGAGTGTTACTGGGCTTAAAGCGTTCTTTCACTTCTTTTTCGGTCTCTCATAATCAAAATCCTTCAAGAAGCCACAAGTCAGCCAAAAGAGCCAACACCATTATATATTTTCCTCAAAGAAAGACCTCCACCCAATGGAACTCACTTCTCAAGAATCACATGGGTGCTTTAAACTGAACAAAGAGCACAGTTGTTTGGCCATCTAATCCCCTTGTAAAAATATATTTGGAACAAATCAAATGCAAAAAAATCATCAAAAAACCATTTCTGAGGAGTGAAGCAACTAACAATTCTTAGCAACTCTCTCTCCTTGTTATGGGTACTACCTGCACCACATGCCATGGACATGATCTTTCTAGTTGCCTACTTAGTTAGCTAAATTTGAAGAACCAGATTAGGAAAAGATGCAGAGAAATAAAACTAAAGATAGATTTTCACAAGTTATAACATAGATTTTTTATTTAATACCATTTGTCTCATAAGTCACTAAGAGAATTGATGTCGCTTTACATGAAGCAAGATGTTTTCTTGCCATTATGAGCAACAAACTATTTCTTAGTCACAAATTTCAATATGATTTTCATATGAAAACAAGCTATACGTGTCTACAACTACAAATGCGTACAAAGCACAGGTAGTGTTGGGAATGGACCGAACAGACAAAGGCTAAGTTGAAATAAATAATAGCGGAAGTAACAAAAAAACAGCAAGCACACAAAGAACACCAAGATTTAAGTGGTTCAGTTCAATGTGAGCCTACGTCCACTGTCGGGGTCGGTTTCAACAAGTTTCACTATGAACAAAGATGGAGTACAAGAGTATTGAACACAAAAAATCCTTAATCCTAAAGCCCCAATACACCCAATGAACTCTTAGGATTGTATACAAAAGGATTCTCAAAGCTCTCTCAAAACTTGGCTGCTGAAGGGCTCTTCAAAATGAAGAGAAAATGATGTATTTATAGCAGAGGCGCTGATTCAGAACATTCGCTCGAGCGGACGTCGAGCGAACTGTCGAGCGCACGTTAGGGTTGCATTATTCGCTCGAGCGGACAGTCGAGCGGAGGTCGAGTGAAACTCTCTGGAAGAATTCGCTCGAGCGGACAGTCGAGCGGAACTCTCGGGAAGAGTTCGCTCGAGCGGACTATCGAGCGGAGGGTCGAGCCAACCTTAGCTTGAGCCAAGGTCGAGCCACAGTCGAGCCAGCGTCAAGCCAGGGTCAAGCAATAGTCAAGCTAAGTTCCAAAAAATACATTTTCAGCAGGAAATCAAGCCAAACTCAACAAACCTCCACCTTGGCTTGAATTCCGTCAAGCCTTAACAAAAAATTCATTAACCAAAGAATCGATTCCCACCAACAAATCACCAAAGGGGAATCACCAAACCCGAACACAACGTCTATCCTTGAAGAACTCAATTTCCACCCAAAAGTCTTCAACACCATAGACAATTTGACCAAATCACAAGCTTGGTCCTAATGAAGAATCAACCTCTTCACACAAAAGGCAACGCACCACTGAATAGACTGCTTACTTGAACAACGGCTTCTGAATACATACGAAGGCTAACAACAAATATTCTCTGCCAAAGTAAGAATACCTCAAAGTCTGCATGAGCATATCCCAAAGGTGACTAAACTGTCTCCTCTATCTACCAGATGAAACTGTAGACTTGCTCTCACTGTACGCCAATGCCAAAATCAAAATCATACTTAAGTTCAATAACATGATCTAGAGTACCACCTGCACTCTGTTGTGAAGCTCTCCCAGCAACTCCACCTTCTTGCTATAACCATGCTCTCCTTTCTTGTGGAAACAACAACTGAAAAACAAATTGTAAAGAAGAGAAGGTTCACCCAATAGCAAGCTGTGTCGACCGCTTCACCCAAATCTATAGACAAGCCTGGCAAATCCAAAAGCATACTACGGCTCTCACACAAGAGTCCGTCTCATTCCATTCAACTACTTCATTTCTGTGGAGTGGACCCAACTGTATGGTATGAACAACGCTCTACCTTCTTGTCTGTAGATCACTAGCCTTCACAAATGCTTGAACACATCAAACACATCACAAAACAGAGATAAACAAATCCAGATTCTTCCTCAAATGGTCATCAACAAATATGAGTACAAACACAAAGCAAAAATTGCCTACTCATACATGACCATACTCATTCACCAATATGGCACAATCACATGCGCCATAAATGAGTAATACCTGAATCTGGAACCTCTGAAAATGCTCCACCAATCACTGTACTGTCCTGAAGAAAATAAAGACCATCTGTCTTCTTCCCTGTCATTACCACCGAAGAGCCCTTGTAGACTCGAATGACTCTACCTCCAGCTGAATACTGGTAACCAAAGGAATCAAGAATGCCCAAAGATATAAGATTTTTCTTCAAAGATGGAATATGCCGAACGTTAGACAAGGTTCTAACGGTTCCATCATACATCTTAATCTCAACTAAACCAATCCCAACAATATCACAAGCCATATCATTTCCAACCAAAACGAAATCACCGTTGATTGATTCATAGGTAGTGAACCAATCTATCCTGGAACACATATGGAATGTACAAGCTGAATCCATGACCCACTTGTTACCAAAGTGACCACTAGAGCCGCTGACTGCTAGGACATTATCAGAGTTGTTAGACTGTTCAACGCTAACAACATTAGAGGAACTTTTACTTTCCTCCTTCAATCTGGGACACTCATTCTTGTAATGACCAAACCTATAACAATAGTGACATTTAACATTTTTCTTGTTAAATTTAGGAATTACTCCCACCATAATCCGAACCTCTTCCATTAGATCTACCACCAGAGGAATATTTCACAAACAAACCATTGGCTTGATTGTTCGTGCCTTGTACGCCCAATTTTGTTCTCAACTCCTTAGAGTTCAAAGCAGATTTTACATCTACCAGGGAGATGGTATCTCTACCATACAACATTGAGTTCACAAAACTTTCAAATGATACCGGCAACGAACACAACAAAATTAATGCTTGATCCTCATCATAAAGCTTAATATCAATATTCCTTAGATCCATAATAGTTTTATTAAATTCATCTAGATGATCAGAAATAGGAGTACCTTCCCTCATCTTGAGAGTGTATAGTCGCTGCTTCAAATACAAATGGTTGGTGAGCGACTTTTTCATATACAAGCTCTCAAGCTTGGACCAAAGACCAGAAGCAGTCTCCTCATCAGCAACCTCCCTCAAAACTCCATCTGATAGTGAAAACAAAATGACACTATGTGCCTTCTCATCTTCTTCTCTTGACGGTGCAGGAGAATCCTCGGATACCTTCCCTTCCAAAACTTTCGACAAGCCTTGTTGTCGTAACAAAGCCTTCATCTTGATGCGCCATAAGCTGAAGCTGTTTTGACCGTCAAATTTCTCCACTTCAAACTTTGCCATAGCTATTCCTCAAGGTTTTGCAAAGAGCTTGACGCTCTGATACCAGTTTGTTGGGAATGGACCGAACAAACAAAGGCTAAGTTGAAGTAAATAATAGCGGAAGCAACAAAAAAACAGCAAGCACACAAAGAACACCAAGATTTAAGTGGTTCAACTCAATGTGAGCCTACGTCCACTGTCGGGGTCGGTTTCAACAAGTTTCACTATGAACAAAGATGGAGTACAAGAGTATTGAACACAAAAAATCCTTAATCCTAAAGCCCCAATACACCCAATGGACTCTTAGGATTGTATACAAAAGGATTCTCAAAACTCTCTCAAAACTTGGCTGCTGAAGGGCTCTTCAAAATGAAGAGAAAATGATGTATTTATAGCAGAGGCGTTGATTCAGAAAATTCGCTCGAGCGGACGTCGAGCGAACTGTCGAGCGCACGTTAGGGTTGCATTATTCGCTCGAGCGGACAGTCGAGTAGAGGTCGAGCGGAACTCTCTGGAAAAATTCGCTCGAGCGGACAGTCGAGCGGAACTCTCAGGAAGAGTTCGCTCGAGCGGACTGTCGAGCGGAGGGTCGAGCCAACCTTAGCTTGAGCCAAGGTCGAGCCACAGTTGAGCCAGCGTCAAGCCAGGGTCAAGCAACAGTCAAGCCAAGCTCCAAAAAATACATTTTCAGCAGGAAATCAAGCCAAACTCAACAAGTAGCAAGGAATATAAGATTCAGATATAAAAAAGATTAAGAAGAAGAAACCTAGGTCTACAAGATGTTCTGATATAGTTTGAGAAAGAAATTATAGGTAATCTAACAACCAATTTTTCCACTCAGTAAAGAAATATATTCATACAGTAACCTTGAAGAAACAAAATTAAGATGGAACTTGCCCCATTCATGACGGAATGGATCATTAGGTGTCTTGTTGTCTGCAAGCTTCTTTCCAATAGGTAATCTCGAATCTACATAATCAGATGATTAATACATAGTAAATCTCTCAAGTTTACACATTAATCAAAAAATTAAAAACACTAGACACAATATGTACCTCCCCAATTATGGGGTTGGCCAACCGGTGCGCTGTCTTTGAATGCTTTTAAATCATCTTGAAACTTTGGGGAAATGCTCTTTTCTTGATCTGCAATATTTCCTTCTCTACAAAGAAGTTAGATAGCTTTCACTCAATGATAGTCATAATATATCATCTTTGTGTTGATCATGCAGGTGGTATTGGAATGGGGGCTTGACAATACTACTTTCGATTCTCTTCCCACAATGAAAAACATGACGGCAAGTGAATACAGGAACTCATCCTATTATTGTCCTCGGTGGAAGTTATTGCAAAACTTTACCGTTCGTTTTTGTTATTGTCAGAGTGGCTATGGAGGAAATCCGTATCTTCTTGGAGGATGTGAAGGTAAATTTCTCTTTCGTAACAACCTGTTTTGCAAGTCAACGTAGAAAGGTGTAAAAAAACCATCATATATAACCGCCTTTGTAAAAGATCACCTGTACTTATTTTGTGTAAATATTTTTCAGATCTAATTATTGTAACCTCTTTTATCATGAGGAGGCAAGCCCTCTCTCAAAGTCGGATTAAAATATTTTTAAATTGTTTTCAAAATTTAATTAATTTCAAGAAGAAGAGACACATGATGAAGTAGACCCTACTCATCATGTATTTATTATTTATTTAATATTATCTTAAATAATTATACGAAAATCAATAAATATTATAGAATACTCAATTCTATATATAACTCTTTCTCTGTTACTTAGACCCCTGATCAAATCTCAAATTACCTATGAAGATTTTTTCCCTTACATGAGTTATGGCAGTAGTTGCTTATTTACACGCCTGAGTCGCGCGAAACAATATAATTAAAAATTAATGTCTAATTTTGGACGATTCTCTTTCTCTCTCTCTCTCTCTCATATATTAACAAATTCTATTACAATATTGGCAGATATTAACGAATGTACAGACCCTGACTCGAACATAACTTGTACACCTGATACACACTGTGAAAATACTGAAGGTTCTTACCGTTGTGTTGCTGCTAAGAACACAAAGCTTTTCATAATCATAGGTATGTCTTCCTTCTCATTATATATATATATATATATTAATTGCATGTACATGACCTTTCCCTTCTGTTTTCTGCAAATTCTCTTATAATTTTCATGCTAATTAATTAGTTGTCCCATGCACTGTCTTGATCCAAAGAATGGTTATCGTTTATTTATGTTAGCTTTGAACCAATAGAGGTTACATATTTATTGTAGAGCAATGTTAGATCCAATTTTATGGTTTGCAAACTTTGCAGATTTTATTTGAATAAAAGTGGAACCCACCATTAAAAAGTGAGTTTTTTACTGTGAGTCCCACATTTTTTCCATATTTATTAAATGGAATGTGTGAGACTACTTGCACACTCTAGAATTATATATATAATTTCCCTCTATTAATTGTGAACATGCGTGCACACACACATATATATATATTTCATAAAATATATATTATACGAAACCATTGGATTTAATCAAGTCATATTCCAACACTGAAAACTTATACCACATAGTACTGACTTTCACATAGTTGATCTTATTGTCTCCAACTATTAGTGCTATCAACTATAAAATCGGTCTTGAGAATAATATATAGAGTTCTCCAATTCGAAAGCAATATTTTTTTCAATTTAAATTTCGTTCTTCTTTTCAGAGTACTTTTAATTCAATTTTATGTGAACTTGCTTTTGGCACAACATAGTTTGTCTGGCATTATTCTAGCATTCATAGAAATGTCTCTCTAGTCAATGATCCTAATCACCAATTTTATTATTTTACCATTAGTACTACTGCAATGAGTAATTAATATCTTTCTATTTCATTGAGTCAAATAGGTGTTAGCACAAGTCTTGGTGTATTATTTCTGATTTTCAGTGGATGGGGGTCATACAAAGTGATAAAGAAAAGGATGAGGATTAAACGCAAAGAGAAGTTCTTCAAACAAAATGGTGGATTACTGCTACAGCAACAACTATCTACAAACAACGAAGTTAATGTTGAGAATACCAAATTGTTCAATTCAGAGGAATTGGAGAAGGCCACTGATCGTTTTAGTGTGGATAGAATAATTGGACATGGTGGACAAGGCACTGTTTACAAAGGTATGTTGGCAGATGGAAGAATTGTTGCAATAAAAAAGTCCATGGTCATAGATGAAGAAAAACTTCAAGCATTCATAAATGAAGTCGTGATTCTTTCACGAATTAATCACAGGAATGTGGTTAAGCTACTTGGTTGTTGTTTAGAGACTAAAGTTCCGCTTCTAGTTTATGAATTCATTCCTAATGGAACTCTTGCCGAATATCTCAATGGACAAAATGAGGAGTTTTCACCAACATGGGATATGCGTTTACGAATTGCTATAGAAGTTGCAGGGGCTCTTTTCTATTTGCATTCGGCAGCTTCTTCACCCATTTACCATCGCGACATTAAGTCTACAAACATCCTCTTAGATGAGAAGTATAGAGCAAAAGTAGCGGATTTCGGGATTTCAAGATCTGTTGCTATTGAGCAAACTCACCTAAGTACACTAGTACAGGGAACTTTTGGATATGTAGACCCTGAGTATTTTCGGTCAGGCCAGTTCACAGATAAGAGTGACGTTTATAGTTTTGGTGTTGTTCTTGCTGAGCTCTTAACCGGGGAAAAAGCTATCTCATCAATAGGAACAAGAGATACCAAAAGTTTAGCTGCATTTTTTGTTAGTTCAATGGAAGAGAACAATTTATTTAACATCCTTGACAATCAAGTTTTGAAGGAAATGGAAAAAGAAAAAATCATTGCGGTTGCAAACCTTGCGAAAAGATGCTTGAACTTGAAAGGAAGGAAACGACCTACAATGAGAGAAGTTGCAATGGAATTGGAGGCCAACCAAATGTCACAAAAATTAGCTTCTAACCTTCAGCAGAAATATGGAGAGATTGAAGATGCCAAAACTGAAATATCCGAGCAATGTGATGTTGTTTCTATATCAACAACGTCAAGTATGGATAGTGCCATCGCAACCTCATCTTTCGATACACAACCATTATTCATATCTTCTTAATCATCAAGTGATATTACACCTTGATTTGTGTTGTATTACAAATATTTGTTTAATTTCATCTTGTAAGCTCCATAATTTGCTCTTTAGACAATCTTATGGTAGTATAATGCATAAACATCCAATTTTCTATTCAATTTCATAAGCATCTATTTTTATATATAAAAAAAATGGGGCCTCAAGCTACTCTAGGATCTAAGCTCTACTCAGAAAGAAGAAGAAAAATAAAAAAAATAAAAGATTATCTTCCATAATATATTACCTTTAGAGTGTTTACTACAGTTTAGAATTAATGAATAGCAAAAGAAAAAACCAGCTTCTCTTTATATCCTTTCATAGCCACCTTAAGCTTTTTTCAACTTTTAAATCTTGTTGGATGAAGATTGTTGACTTGCTAAAAGCAACAAAACCCTTGGCATAATAGGCCTCACAAATTTAGACCATTTTCTTCATGCTCAAAGGCTCAAAGCAAGTCTCAAGCTGCTTCATGAACAGCTAAGAAAAAAGCTACATGAACATCTTAGTTTATAAAGAAGACCATCATGCATAGGTGACCGTTGATCGCTTGAATGTTTATCTACTAGCTATTACAAGGTCTATTGCTTAATGTGGTGTGGTGCATTAGATGAATGGCACTCGGCTTAAAGCGTTCTTTCACTTCTTTTTCGGTCTCTCACGGTCAAAATCCTTCAAGAAGCCACAAGTCAGCCAAAAGAGCCAACTCCATTATATATTTTCCTCAAAGACAAACCTCCACCCAATGGAACTCACTTATCGAGAATCACATGGGTGCTTTAAACTGAACAAAGACCAATGTTGTTTGGCCATTTAATCCCCTTGTGAAAGGATATCTGGAACAAATCAAATCCACAAAAATCATCAAAAAACATTGATGAGAGGAGTGAAGCAACTAACAGTTCTTAGCAACTCTCTCTCCTTGTTATGGGTACTACCTGCACCACATGCCATGGACAAGATCTTTCTAGTTGCCTACTTAGTTAGCTAAATTTGAAGAACCAAATTAGCAAAGATGCATAGGAATAAAACTAAAGATAGATTTTCACAAGTTATAACATAGATTTTTTATTTAATACCATCTGTCTCATAAGTCACTACGAGAATTGACGTTGCTTTACATGAAGCAAAATGTTTTTTTGCCATTATGAGCAACAAACTATTTCTTAGTCACAAATTTCAATATGCTTTTCATATGAAAACAAGCTATACATGTCTATAACTGCAAATACATACAAAGCACAGGAAGCAAGGAATATAAGATTCAGATATAGAAAAGATTAAGAAGAAGAAACTAGGTCTACAAGATGTTCTGATATAGTTTAAGAAAGAAATTATAGGTAATCTAACAACCAATTTTTTCCACTCAGTAAAAAATATATTCATACAGTAACCTCGAAGAAACAAAATTAAGATGGAACTTGCCCCATTCATGGACGGGAATGGATCATTAGGTTCTTGTTGTCTGCAAACTTCTTTCCAATAGATCAATCTATTCCTGAATCTACATAATCAGATGATAATACATAGTTAAATCTCTCAAGTTTACACATTAATCAAAAAATTAAAAACTCTAGACACAATATGTACCTTCCCAATTATGGGGTCCGGCCAACCGGTGCGCTGTCTTTAATCTTAATCTTGAAACTTTGGGGAAATGCTCTTTTCTTGATCTGCAATATTTCCTTCTCTACTAAAGAAGTTAGATAGCTTTCACTCAATGATAGTCAGTAATATATAATCTTTGTGTTGATCATGCGGAATATACAGATATAGATATTTAGGTATATGTCATTGCATTTCTGCATGTACAAGATGCAACTCCATCAGATCCTATTTAGTCCATGTTTGACGATACTACTTCCAATGAAATATGAAGTAAAACTTTGTAGATCTTAAGTGCTTCAATTGCAACGACGCAAGATACTGGGTGTCCAAAATAAGTAAAAGAACCTGAAAGAGAAAGCATATACGGTCATATATATATATATATATATATATATTAAATATCATCAACTTCAGAAACTTACTCAGGAGTGACGTTGAATATATACCGAAATTTGTTGTCTTTGAGAATGTATGACTTCTAATACTTCAGGCCTCCCAAGTATAGCTCCAATGGGCATATATGCAGAAGAAAGGGCCTGGGAAATTCAATACATAATATTAAAACATGTGCCTTGTACCAGGATTTAAGGATCTATCTCTTAGTTTAAGTGTACCCCAACTTTACCCTTGCAAGGGACACAAGGTCTGGTTTTATATGTTGTAATTGTTGCACCCAAACATTGTGCCCAGCCTTCCAAATCCACAAATGACCTAAATCTACAACANATATATAATCTTTGTGTTGATCATGCGGAATATACAGATATAGATATTTAGGTATATGTCATTGCATTTCTGCATGTACAAGATGCAACTCCATCAGATCCTATTTAGTCCATGTTTGACGATACTACTTCCAATGAAATATGAAGTAAAACTTTGTAGATCTTAAGTGCTTCAATTGCAACGACGCAAGATACTGGGTGTCCAAAATAAGTAAAAGAACCTGAAAGAGAAAGCATATACGGTCAAATATATAAATATATATATATATATTAAATATCATCAACTTCAAAACTTACTCAGGAGTGACGTTTTAATATACCGAAATTTGTTGTCTTTGAGAATGTATGACTTCTAATACTTTTCCTGATAGTATTAGGATACAAACAAAGATATGCACACATATAGGGAAATATGAGAAACAGAGAGTAAGTACCTAGTCCACAATAAAAAGAATGTCATATTTCTTTTCAACAGCTTGAATCTGCATCAAATATGAAATATTTTATCGTCTAATGTGTCTTCTCCAAAAATTTCACAAGGGGAAAGAGAAATACTTTATTTGTAAAAGGATTTTATATAAATAAATTTATAAATAAATTGTAAAGTTCTTTTTACCACAAAGTAAATATGTTGTATTACATTAAGTTCTGTTAATTTGCGAGTTTAATTTTACAACATCCTTGGATGGAGTAGTATTTTTTATTCAAGATTGAAACCCTAAGTTCCCTCTGCCCCTTTTTGTGTTTGCGTTTTTTATTTTTTTAATAAATCAAGTAGCACCACATAGTGATGCTACGTCAAGAGGGTCATCTGAGGGGTAAGCTTCCAATGACCAAATAGAAGTATTCTATTATTTTATAAACAATTGAAATTCCAATAGAAAATACAAGAAGTTTAAAAGTGCAAATGAATTAGAAGCAAATCTTTATTATTATTAACAAAAATTAGGCGCGAAAAAACGTTTTTGCAAATTTTGAAATTCCCAAAGAGCAATAAAATTATTTTTAAACAAGTATGACTCAAGTAATTTTGCTTTAAATAAATAATTTTTATTAGATTTGGACCGACTCAGAAGTTAGCAGGGAAATTAATGTCTCAGCACAAGATATATTCAATCAACATCAAAACCAAATGACAACTTACGAATCAATCATACATACACCTCTCTCTGCAAAAGTGTCACAATCATCTTAGGAACCGTAGTAGTGTGACGAAGAAGATGAAGATGGGATTCTCTCAAGAACTTGTAGGGATTCTTTCATTGAGGGTCTCTTGTACAGGATTAGAGAGACACAATTATATCCTAACTTGAACAAAGCTAACAAAGCTTCTTCTTTTTCTTCCAAATCAGCTTGGATCGCCGCGTCAGCCATCTGCAAAGCCCGACTCTTATACTCAACTATAAGCCCAGTCCCTTGGCCCATGTCATCTAAAACTATAACCTTCTTAGTAAGTAGCTCAAGAAACATAACCCCAAAAGAGTACACATCACACTTTAGATTGGGCTTTAGGCTTCTAAGTGACTTAGGTACATGATAAGGCAATACGCCCAATGAGCTTGGACTTGGGCTAGGACTAGGCCCAATTGCAATATCTTGAAAGCTATCACACGAGGTTGTGGATCTCTTGCTTCCGAAAATTCGAACCGACGCTCCAACTTCTTGTTCATGTTATCGAATACTTAGTTAGATTTCCTGTAACAGCCCGCTAAACTTTAGCCTTATCTCATCACCCTTCTCTTTCTTTTTTCACGCATATTAGACAGCACGGCAATCAGTTTTGGATTCTTTCCCGACAGCAATCACCATCTCTCTCGTCTCTACCCTCACCCGAAATCACGTGCATAATTTATCTTTTTCCGTAAATCACGTTATTTTGTTCTTCACCGACAACTGTAAAATCATGAACAGAATTATCCTAAGCGTTGTACCTCGATGGCGTATTCCGGATCTTATCCACCGGATTTCAAAAGTATTAGATAAGCTTGATTTTAAAGTAGTACAATTATAATAATTTAATGAGCTCTGAAAATATTATAATTGTGGATAATTACTTAAATTAAATATTTTAGTTGTTTTAAGATATTAAGAGGTTTAATTTTACGTTGAAAACTCTTATTTAAATTAAATGGTTTTATCCTCTTTGAGTGATTAAAGATACTNAATAGGTAATCTCGAATCTACATAATCAGATGATTAATACATAGTAAATCTCTCAAGTTTACACATTAATCAAAAAATTAAAAACACTAGACACAATATGTACCTCCCCAATTATGGGGTTGGCCAACCGGTGCGCTGTCTTTGAATGCTTTTAAATCATCTTGAAACTTTGGGGAAATGCTCTTTTCTTGATCTGCAATATTTCCTTCTCTACAAAGAAGTTAGATAGCTTTCACTCAATGATAGTCATAATATATCATCTTTGTGTTGATCATGCAGAATATACAGATATAGATATTTAGGTATATGTCGTTGCATTTCTACATGTACGAGATGCAACTCCATCAGATCCTATTTAGTCCATGTTTGACGATACTACTTCCAATAAAATATGAAGTAAAACTTTGTAGATCTTAAGTGCTTCAATTGCAACGACGCAAGATACTGGGTGTCCAAAATAAGTAAAAGAACCTGAAAGAGAAAGCATATACGGTCATATAAATATATATATATATATTAAATATCATCAACTTCAGAAACTTACTCAGGAGTGACGTTGAATATACCGAATTTGTTGTTTTGAGAATGTATGACTTCTAATACTTTGGGCCTCCCAATTACAGCTCCAATGGGCATATATGCAAAAGAAAGGGCCTGGGAAATTCAATACATAATATTAAAACATATGCTTTGTACCAGGATTTAAGGATCTATCTCTGAGTTTAAGTATATCCCAACTTTACCCTTGCAAGGGACATAAGGTCTGGTTTTATATGTTGTACTTGTTGCATCCAAACATTGTCCCTAGCCTTCCAAATCCACAAATTACCTAGATCTGCATCATCCTGACAGTATTAGGATACAAATAAAGATATGCACACATATAGGGAAATATGACAAACAGAGAGTAAGTACCTCATCCGCAATAAAAAGAATATCATATTTCTTTTCAACAGCTTGAATCTGCATCAAATATGAAATATTTTATCGTCTAATGTGTCTTCTCCAAAAATTTCACAAGGGGAAAGAGAAATACTTTATTTATAAATAAATTGTAAAGTTCTTTTTACCACAAAGTAAATATGTTGTATTATATTAAGTTATGTTAATTTGTGAGTTTAATTTTACAACATCCTTGGATAGAGTAGGATTTTTTATTCAAGATTGAAACCCTAAGTTCCCTTTGCCCCTTTTTGTGTTTGCACTTTTTTATTTTTTTTACTAAACCAAGTAGCACCACATAGTGATGCTACGTCAAGAGGGTCATCTGAGTGGTAAGCTTCCAATGACCAAATAGAAGTATTCTATCATTTTATAAACAATTGAAATTCTAATAAACAATACAAGAAGTTTAACAGTCCTAATGAATTAGAAGCAAATCTTTATTATTATTAACAAAAATTAGGCGAGAAAATGCATTTTGGCAAATTTTGAAATTCCCAAAGAGCAATAAAATTATTTTTAAACGAGTATGACTCAACTAATTTTGCTTTAAATAAATAATTTTTATTAGATTTGGACCGACTCCAAAGTTAGCAGGGAAATTAATGTCTCAACACAAGATATATTCAATCAACATCAAAACCAAATGACAACTTACAAATCAATCATACATACACCTCTCTCTACAAAAGTGTCACAATCGTCTTTGGACCCGTAGTAGTGTGACGAAGAAGATGAAGATGGAATTCTCTCAAGAACTTGTAGGGCTTCTTTCATTGAGGGTCTCTTGTGCAGGATTAGAGAGATACAATTATATCCTAACTTGAAGCAAGCTAACAAAGCTTCTTCTTTTTCTTCCAAATCAGCTTGGATCGCCGCATTAGCCATCTGCAAAGCCCGACTCTTATCCTCAACTATAAGCCCAGTCCCTTGGCCCATGTCATCTAAAACTATAACCTTCCCAATAAGTAGCTCAAGAAACATAACCCCAAAGAGTACACATCACACTTTAGATTGGGCTTTAGGCTTCTAAGTGACTTTGGTAGATGATAAGGCAGTATGCCCAATGAGCTTGGACTTGGGCTAGGACTAGGCCCAATTGCAATATCTTGAAAGCTATCACACGAGGTCGTGGATCTCTTGCTTCAGAAAATTAGAACCGACGCTCCAACTTCTTGTAGTTCATGTTATCGAATACTTAACTCACAAGCTGAATAAAAACTTTCCACACGAAAAAAGATAAAATGTTTATACTTACAGTACTTTTCATCTCAACCTCTGGATCGAACTTGACAAAGTCCAAAGAAAATATTGTAAAAAATAATAATCTTTCGATTTTCTTTATATTAGAAAAGATACTCTTTTCCTCTCAACATTTGGCCTTGACAAAGTCCATGAAAAAGATTGTTCTAAATTTCTTAACTTTCAGCTTGATTCTTGAACGTCATGCTCAATTGTGGATTAATTTTTTACTATTTAATATTTTATCATTACTTTTTTACTACTTTTTTATTATTATTCACAAATCACTAAAATTATCTCAATACCCAAATGTAGCCTTAATCAAGGCTGCTAGATTGCATAGTGCATGCACCGAAGACACTTCTAGGTACTCATGCTGAGGAAATTAAATAAATAGAAAATTAATATTAAGTAAAAATACATTAACCTCTTTGTATGATCTCAACATAAAGCCTCATTTTTAATAATTATTTTATTGACATTGGGTGTTCAAAGCAGTATCCCGACTAATTTCGAAGGTGCATAGACTCTCTGCAATGAATTTTCTGGAGGTGCATTTCAAGTAATTCAAGGAAAAATCCTCCAGTTGGATAGCCATATGAGATCTACTAATCTTCTCACTATATAAAGTGTGATAAATTTATTATCTCACTAGTGGAATGAAAGTATGATGAAAATGAAGTATATAGAATTCTTCTTTTTTATGGGATGAAAGATAGACTTCTTTTGAAGAATGCAAAACAAAGTGTGTGCATGGTCGTCTATCTTACTTGAGATGCTAGGTTGCATTTCAAAAGTGCCCCAAAATTATTCCCTAGTGCATTTTGATTTGTTTTTTAAATGTTAAAAACACACACACACAAAATTTCACTAGTGGTAACTTTAGTAAACATTAAAAAAAAAAAAAATCATATAATTTTGGGACAAACAATCATTCTCAGGGAAAAAAAAAAAAAAAGTGTTCTAAGCAATCCCATTTCATTTATAGTATGTGCAACTAGATTGGTTTGAGTCATACCTCCATTGTTGCTTGATGAGTCATTCGTTTCTCTTCAAATCTTGAAAAGGGTGTGTGCAGTTTTGTTTTTGGAGAGGAGGTACTTCTCGCATGCTATGGCTCCGAATCCAATGGGCTGGTTACCCTTATTTACGGGCCGCGAGAGAGAGAAAGTGTAAAAAACTAATCCATTTCATTTTGAGCCCACGTACGACAACATAGTGATTATCCCGATTCCAATCTATACTGAAATGAAAATAAATACAACAATAAAAAGTCTTTTTAACTCAAAAATTAAAAAAATAATAATTTATAGCTGGATTGCATATCTAAATCCAAATTATCTCATCTCATATAATTATTACAATTTTCATAAATTTTCACACAAAATATAATAAATAATTCCAACTTTTTAAATTTTCAAAATAAAACTAATATTAAAAAATTATATTATAATAATATTTTATTCAACTTTTTATAAAATATCTCATCTTATTTTATCTGAACTGTATAATCAAACAGTACTGACTTATCACATTAGAGATGTTCAATGTGCGAAAGGAAATGACGGAGAGAGTTATCCTTTCTCCCCGGTTACATGGGAGGGTTTGGATTTTAAGGACAGGTTATGTGCCTAGAAGTATGAAAAAGAATTCTAAGTTTTATCCTTTATAGGTAATAGAAACATTATATTGAGAATAATGATATACGCAAGTCCAAGTAAACAAGTCTCGGCACAGTTATTTTATAAAAAAATGAACCATACTATAAAAAAATATGAAAAAATTACTTTTTCTTGATGTGATATATTTTTTGTTTTTATAAAAAACTTGTACAAGACTTATATATTTAGGACATATCCCTAGCATTATTCTTATAGGTAGTATAGACAGTAGGGACTGGGAGAACACCTACTAAAGAATAATAATATATACAAACTCAAAATGTACGGGCTTCAAGTAAGTTTTTTTTATATTAAAAAAATTGAATCCCACTATGAGGAAATGTGAAAAAATTCACTTTTTCTTAACGAGGTCTATTTTTTTACAAAAGACTTATGCAAAACTGATGTATTTGGAGCTTATCCCTTTCATTAATCATATATAAATACCCAAAACAAGTTAACATTAAAGAAAAGTAAAGCGAGAAATGACAATGAATAGCCTGCATATTTCATAGCATGAAAAGCAAGAAATTGAGTTCATGGATAAATTGACACAGAATGTGCATTTCTATAGTCGATTACCCACAAGCAATCTACAAGGAGCTTCCATCTAATTACCGGGACACAAATCAAACAATCCTCGATTAAAAATTCAGAGGAAATTTTAAATAGAATTTCTTAAAATACAAATTCAAATACATCAATTCAAAATTAAGTCTCATTAAAATAACTGATGCTGTTAATTTTAATTTCTCCATTTGTGTTTTGGACTAAAAAAAAAAACTAACTTCAAACCAATTAATTAATTAAGTCGGAATTTTCCTTGTGGGTATACTTAGTTTTTAAAACTGGCCGGAGATGCCATTCATACAAGTGCACAAATATTTATCTACATTTCTTATGTTTATATATAAATTTTACACATAAAAATTTAAATACTTACGTGACTTAAAATAATATGTCATATCTACTATATAATAAAAAATTTTACAATTTGATAAACCACGTTGAACAAACAAACCGAATAGGCGAATATAAATTATAAACCATGCGAGTAGTCAATATGTTGATTCTTTTTGCCATCGTAACTTTTAAGGAAAATGTACAATTTACAAAAAATTATTTTATAATTAATTTGATTGTGTTAGATTCTAAAGTAGATTTATTTTAATTTCTAATATAATTTTATTGTAAATCTCTCTGTAAACTTGTCTCATTTATTTTTATAAAATTTTTCATTTCATTTCATCTAATCATTATAATATTTCTAAATTATAATATAAAATAAAATAAATAATTTAACATTTTTAAATCTCAATATAAATATAATATTAAAATAATATATTTTAATAATATTTTATATAACTTTTAATTTTATTCTCAATTCATGTTATTATAGAAACAAACTAAAACTAGCCAATCTCAACTTTGAAATCTGCGACTTGGATTAGTATGACTATTTTTAGAGTTGTAATCTTTATTTTTTGGGCCAGAAAAATGCGTGTTGTTGGGATTATCAAAGCCCATGATTGGGACACAAGTTGGTGAAGGCTTGATAACTTAAAACAAATATATAATAGCTAAAAGCTTATGATTAAGACGGCATGTGACCCAGTCTACGAGGGGTTTTGGGTTTGATTCTCATTCTCAAATCAATGATTTCTACCCTTCTATCAATCACTTAAATTTTTTTTTAAAACTTTTTCTTTCATTATTTTTTAAACTAATTAGAAATTTTTTAAAAAATTTATTTAAAAACACTTGCTTAATTATTAAGTAAATCTTTTTAAAATAAATATATAATGTATAATGAAGCTTGAAAAAAGTTGGGAATAGCAAATAAGCTTGGAAAACACTTACTTAATAAAGCTTGAAAAAAGTTGGGAATAGCAAATAAACTTAGTTTTTAAGTAAATTTATGATAAATTTTACAGTTCCATGAAAACGATGAACTCTGAAGTAACAACCACATAGAATCTTCGAATGAAAAAAAGCTGAAAACAGATGGAATATGGAATAGAGAAAGTATTTTGCACTTGAAAAAGCTTATTAACCTGTCATTATATATATATCTTTATATATATAAAGTGACTATTTAATAGAATTTTATTGTTTTAACGGTTTTTTTATGTTTTTCCATTCACTTTAACGCTATTGGTCTAAATGTCCGTATACTGTGAATACAACTTCTTAGCTCACAGATTCTTTAATTCTTGGGAAACCAAAACGACATGGAACCCAAATGCAAAGAGTTAGATTTTCAACTATTTAGCATTTTCCTTGGTTTTCCAAGCAATCAAATTTTTGCTTAACAAAAACTATAAGAAAACATGAAAATGAAAATAACCCAGAAAACAAAATATATATATGAGTGTTTTGGATCAGATCCAAGTATAGCGACAGGCTCATGAGGTGGTGGAGAACTTGAAATTGTAGTTGCAGGTTTCATTCAACTACTTGAAGGCCATTCCACGAGTCATGGTATGGATGAACACTCCCAGATCAGTTCATTTTCCTTCTTTGAATTCCCAACCTCTGGGTCTGAATCTCGATCTCTTGTTCCCACACACACACACACTAATAGTGGGTATCTTTTCTATCTGGGTTTCTGGTTTTGGCATTTAAAACATCGATTCAATTGTGCCTAATTTTGCATTTTTCTTCTCAGTTTGGCCTTGATATTGAGATTTCCTAAGAGACAAGTTCTTTCGTTCACTACATATGTTTCATTCAAGTGAGAAGGTCATGGCAGAATTGGACAGCAATCTCTACTCAATCACCACAGCCGCGATGCGAACCACCGTACCTGCACCACTCTCACGACGCCAATCATCGGGAACCATGTTGAAGTCAGCCCTATTTTGCTTCTCAAAAACAGAGTAAGTTCTTGCTCAAATCCTCTATTGAGCCACCCCTCCATCGCCCTCTCACTGGGTTTTGAACTTTGTTGTCACTGCTTGTGATCTTTTCCGAGGAGCCCTACACTGTGTTTTCCCCCAACCTCCATCCCATTGGCCTCCAGCCCTGTGTTTTCCACTGCTTGTGATCTTATCCTTCATCGTTTTTTTTTCTCTGTTGCCTTTTCAGAAAACATGTATATATCAACGTTTTTAGTATAATTACATTTATGCCCTTTGATGTTATAATTTATAGCCGATTATATGGGATAGTGTTTTTTTTTTTTTTTTTGTTCGTTGGTTTAATATTAAGGGTGGACTTGATCTTATTTTTGGAAATATTATGAGCTATGATCGATTTTCACGAGAGCCTTTGTTAAATTAAACTTGTTTCCGAGTCTAGGGCTTGATTTACTTCTTGTGTTAGCCCAAAAATTGTTAAAGGTATTAATTTATATTATTTAGTATAATTTTTTTTACAATTCAATTTTTGAAAATGTGAATTCATTCATCATACTGAAGTTACAGATGTGACTTATCAATACAGAAAAAATCAGACTATAACAGAATGACCAAACCCTTTCATCCTCCTAAGGAGGTGGAGTAGGGGACAATAATACTTTGGATACTAAGTCCAAAAGCCTATTTCTAAAAAATTACTAATAAAACTACATAAAAACTACACTACAAAACAAAGAACAAAACAACAAAAACCAATCACCGGCATGAGCCCGACAGCACACCCACCTCTGGTGTCGGTATCAAGAGCCCAAGAACAGCACGAGTACCCAACTCACCTACGGACCACACAACCTCCACTGCAGAGGTCGACTGTACGTCCACCGGCCATAACATAGTCCGCCATACTCCACTAGCACTAGCCCCAGGTTGTGTCCGATAAAAAAAACTCATCACCCCGCTCGGTTTAAACAAGGATAACAGAACAAAACCAGAAAAAAAAACATTGAAAATAGACGGATACAAACACACAAAATAGTGGTGCATGCAAAGTGAAACCACTCTTAGAGCAGAGCCGACGGTCGGTCAATGATCTCCCGGAGTCTTAGGTCCCAGAAAAGCCAGGTTTTGAGTTGGCAGGTGGCTCCCCGGTGGCATGTGATAGCCACGCTCTAGTGTAGTCCGAGACTTCATCACGCGTGTGTGGGCTACGCTCCCCTTCGTTTTTCACCACGTTCGGTGGTCTTGAAGATCGACGGCTGGCCAACGTCTTGGTGGGGAGCGAGTTGGCGGTTGGTGGTTGGAAGCAACCCCGTTGGTACTCCCCTTTATTTGCCTGAAAACACAAAAACAAACGAAAATGAACATAGGAAAACAGATATAAAAGAGAAATGGAGGGGGAAGGGAAGAGGCACTTTGGAGTGTTGGGGTTTTTTAGAGAGAGAACAGAGAGTTTAGAGAGAATGGGGGGAGTCTTTTACAATTCGATTTTAGTAGCAAATAGTAAGTGTCTAATCTTGTATGTTAAATACTTAAAAGTTTATTGATTGAAATGAACCTTTAAGGTTATTTTTTTTAGTTATATCTATGTGATTAAAATTATATTTGTAACACGAAAGAAAATGTTAAGAATATTTAAATCATATGGGTATTATTAGATGTCTTGTGAAGTTGAATACTTATGTTAATTAAAAGTAAGTAAGCATATTTTAAAAGAGAGGGTTTTCACGACTTATTTTATGGAAATTTAAAGTAGCCAAATTATTCTATCTTTTTATAATATGTTATTAGTATTTTAAATATTATTCGACTATGTTCTTCTTTATGAATTCGATTAAGTAAATATTGAGGAATTTATAAGGTGATAGCATTTTAGGGTTAAGAGAATTTTAGGCTCTGAGGAATTAAAATATGCGATTTGAGTATTTCAGGTATAAATACATGATAATTGTTTAATTGGAGATTTACTCAAGGTACATGAGTTTTTATGGGTGAGGATTGATATTCGTTGGCACTATTGTGAGGAAATTCAGAAAAGTTAAAAAGTACAAGTAAGTGGGGTTCATATACTAATTTTGCATAAAGAGATGAAATGAGGTTGACTATGAAAATATGCACGTTTGTTTTTTTTTTTAAATAAATTTGAAACGACCGAAGATGTTTGTTCTACATGTGCATAAATTCTATATATGAGGAAGTATTTTCTGTCATGACTGGTGTAGAAATGAATTAATTTTGTGCATTTTATTTTTTGAACTGAGAAAGAGCGAATAAGAGATTTTTTTTAAATGTTGCTTTGATTCAATAAAGACGTTCTAATTCATGAGATCTAAAAGTTTTGCTGTGATTAAATGAAGATGTTTTCATTCTATTTATTTGGAACAACTTTCATAAAACTATAGATGATGTTGGATCGTTATCTTAGAATCAAAATTATCTCAAACAACTTTCATAAAACTATGGAGGATGTTTATTTATAAGACCATGTTATAGCTTCTATTAATACTCTTTTTTTATAATATATCACAGCGTGTAATTATTTATAAATTACATAAAAACTACATTATTATTTATATAATTAACTGAAAATATTACATCCTTATTAATAAAAAATTAGTTCTTAACAAAAAAATTACACATTTCTTTCTCCTAACATATATATATATATATATATATATATATATATATATATATATATATATATATATATTAAAAAAAGGAGGCTGCCTGGACGATGTGGTGGTGCACGATTTCAGTTTATTCACCCCGTGGTAATATTAATTTATTGATGTTTTTGGAATGATGTCAAAGAATACATCTTGTAGTAGACTTAAGCTGACTTACCTGTTATATCCTTTTAAATATATATTATTTTTCAAAGATGTTTTTATTGGTATTAAATTTTGGATATGGATCTTAACCTATTTACATAAATGTCGAGGTGGCAATATGTGACATGACCTGTTAATCAAATACAAACAAGACACGATAATAGCGAATTTGAATTTAGTCTTAACATATTCGGGTTAAAATAGGTTGACCCGTTAAGACTCGATTTGTTTAACAGGTTAATAATGGGTCAACTGTTTTGACACATTATGACCCGTTAAGAAAGTTAAAGTTATAATTATAATTATACCCTTATATTTAAAAGTAACATTTTTAGAATTTTAATTTCAATATTTTTATTGTTTGGATTGTAATTTTGGACTTATAGTTAGTTTTATAAATTTTATAGTTATTGTGATTTTAACATTTATAAAAAATTATGCTAAATTTAATCAGGTCAAACCAGTTAATTTTGGGTCTATTCAATCCATTTATATAAACAGGTTGAAATAGGTTGACATGACACGACTCGTTATATTAATGGGTTGTATTAGGGTTATATATTTTGATACAATAAGTTTAACGGGTCGGGTTCGGTTTACCCATATGGTATAATATACATGCGTTGACCTGATACAAACACGACTCGTTAACACGATTTGACATTTCTTAATAAATGTTTGTGTCTCCATCAGTCACACCATTAATGTAAACAAACAGATAGGCTGAAAACCTCAATACAACACTCTCCATATAAAAATCTGTGAGGATTCACAATTTAGAAATAATTGGTTCCTGCAAATACTTGATCAATGATGACCAAAGGTTAATATTCTAACTATTCTTTTATTATTAGATTTTCTCCTAAATATTACATTAGTGGTGTTCACGACGTGTTTCACACATCTATCATCGGGCTCGATCATATGCAACACAAGGAAGATGAGGGCTCGGAGTTGATGAAACATCTCATATGCCTAAGTCAATTTGTTGATCCTTAAAGGGAATTTTTGTATATGAGAGAACGTAATAGTTGTTCTAACCTATATTTCGGCTTTTAGACGCCCTGCCGAGGTGGTCCTCCATATGTCGTGTCAGAGGTGGCCATCTTTTGTACAAGGTACCACAATGTCGCCTTTAATGCAGCGTGGCTTCCCTGAATTGTGTCCCCTATGGCAAGTTGGTGAATGCGGCCACTTTGTCATCCATCCTGTCATGGGCATGAGGCCTTACCATGATCTCTGTCCACGTCCAGTACCTAGTCCTTAAATGTAGTGTGGCCTTACTGTTATGTGCCTATGCAGGGTCTTGTCAGAAAGGTTGGCATCCCATCTTTCCACACTAGCTCGCATCCTATGCAGGCCTTGGGCCTCCTTTTTCCCAACTTGTGGGCCGACTATGCTCTGGTCGCTAAGCCACCTAGGATAAGTTTGGCCCAGCCTAGTAGTGTGTAAACATCGATTCTAATTGTCGCACAAATTCCTACCGCACGTGTGTGGTGAAGATTTTCTCATTTTCTTCTCCTTTCCCCCTTTCTCATTCTTTTCATTTTTTTGAAGACCCATAATGTCTCATTGGTTTGTAACGCTCAATGGGTGGGTTGTTTGTTGTGTACACATGTTCGCTTCCCCACGTTTGGTTTGCATGTGACAGTTTGATCCAATGTTTCCTCGTGCAGCAAAAATTACCAGATCTATTACCCATCTTTTCACTTTTAGCGACATGTGTCACTCTCCTATCTAGGTTAGCTCAGTCGATGTAGGTGCGTATTTAAACCCATCCCTCTTCATCTTCCTTCTTTCGTACCTCTCCCTTTCTTGTTGCAACTTTCGAGTGTTCCCAGCCTTTTTGCTTCCCTACTTCCTTCACCCTTCGATCATCTCCAACTCTCATTCTTTCTCTCCTTAATGGCACCCAAGAACATTTTTCAATTCATCTCTCAAGGTTCATGTTTGTCCCGTCTAGAGCTCTTGGGTCCTAGGGGTCTAGATCCTCTTGAGATTCAGGGTGACTCTTAGTTCTTTGAGGGGTACCATTAGGCCTCTGTCACTTCCACTACTAACATAAGGTTGGTGAAATCTTCTTTCAGGGTGCCTAACTCTGAGGATTTATAGATTCCGACGGCCCATTAGGGGACCATCGATTCTGATGGTTTCGCCTCTAAGGTGGCGTTGTATCCTTCGATGTTGTCAAACAGACTGGGTCTTCCTTTTTGCCACCCTATCTAAGAAGTCTTGGACTTCCTCCAACTGGATCTGTCGCAGCTTCACCCTATTGCATGGAGGATCTATATGTCCTACTATATTGTTTGGCATATGTTTTTGGGGACCACAGGCAAAGATTACCTTGACCTAACTGCTAGAGAATTTCTTTTTACGCATGGGGTGTGGCAATCTATGGAGCTTCCATTCCCGACCGGGTTGTAGGAGTTCCAGAGCTTTTCTTGTGTCAAGGACTGGTTCAAACGGTTATTCTTCATGTCAAGTCAAGTTTGGGAGCTTCCTGCTAGAGACGTAGTTTGCCGCCGCAAGTTTCTTGTCTGTGCCATTTGAAGAATTGTGCTAGATGACAAGGAGATTTGCATGACTTTAACTGGGTAGGAGCGAACCCAATTAGTTGTTGTTTATTCTTAGGTGGGGACACATCAGGAGGAAGTCCATACCAATGCCCTGCTAACATTGATAGGTTCCTGGTTTCTTCCGAATTGTCCTGTTTCAGCAGTCGTCACATCCTCAGGGGATCGTCTGCTTCTCAAGACTAGAATAGGCCCTTTAGTCCTCCATTGGAATGAAAGGAAAAGAAGCCTCACACTGAGGTCGAGGAGGATCAAGGGATATTGGGATCTAGCAATAGCAGCAATAGGTCTGAACCTACCATAATGCCTCCCTTGGGTCAGTCTTCCTATTCCCCGTCCATGTCGAAGGCTGCAATGCCAGCCAAGGTCAGCAACCTACCTCGTGTCATACTTGCAGCTGCCGGCCCGTCCAACTGAAAAAATTAGTTCCACTCATTCGAACTACGCTCCCCCACTTTCCCTCTTTCAAATCATGTATTGTGGTTCAATACAATTCTTCTAATATAGTCGTTGGGTTGTAGTTCACCAAATGCTATTATTTTTTTCTTAGAATCTAGCAAAGTAACATTTTTTATTTACTTATTATTAAATTATCTTATAAACAAAATAAAAGCTTATAATATCAATATATAGATTTAAATTAATATAATTTTTTTAGCATGTAATATATTAATATAAGTGATTTTTTGTTTTTTTGAAAAATCAAGTTAATAGATTTTTAGTTTATTTTTTAACTTTTATTTCGTTTTTGAAGTTCAGTTT